>WNWK01005297.1:0-123300 GCA_009830355.1 Cherax destructor | reverse complement strand
GTCTTACTGCTGTCACCCTCTCATAGAACTCCCGTAGGTTTGTGACACAGGATTTCCCGTCCCAGAAACCGTGCTGGCCGTCGTTGATAAGCTCATTCCTTTCTAGGTGTTCCACCACTCTTCTGATAATCTTCTCCATGACTTTCCATACTATACTTGTCAGTGACACTGGTCTGTAGTCTCCTTTTTTTAAAAATTGGGACTACATTTGCTGTCTTCCATACCTCAGGTAGTCGCCCTGTTTCGATAGATGTGTTGAAAATTGTTGTTAGTGGTACACATAGCGCCTCAGCTCCCTCTCTCAGGACCCATGGACAGATGTTTTCCGGCCCCATCGCCTCTGAGGTATCTGGTTCGCTTAGCAGCCTCTTAACTTCTTCCTCGGTTGTATGTATTGTCTCTAACACTTGATGGTGTGTGTACTCACCTAATTCACCTAATTGTGGTTGCAGGGGTCGATACTCAGCTCCTGGCCCCGCCTCTTCGCTGTCCGCTACTGGGTCTCTGCTCTCCCTGCTCCATGAGCTTTATCATACCTCGTCTTAAAACTATGTATGGTTCATGCCTCCACTATATCTTTCTCTAGACTATTCCACTTCCTGACTACTCTGTGGCTGAAGAAATGCTTCCTAACATCCCTTTGACTCATCTGAGTTTTCAGCTTCCAGTTGTGTCCCCTTGTTTCTGTGTTCCCTCTCTGGAACATACTGTCCCTGTCTACCTTGTCGATTCACCGCAGTATTTTGTATGTCGTTATCATGTCTCCTCTGACCCTTCTTTCCTCCAGTGTTGTTAGTCCTATTTCCCTCAACCTTTCTTCATAGGACACACCCCTGAGTTGTAGAACTAACCTTGTCGCAAACCTTTGCACTTTCTCTAGTTTCTTTACGTGCTTGACCAGGTGTGGGTTCCAGACTGGTGCTGCATACTCTAGTATGGGCCTGACGTACACGGTGTACAGTGTCTTGAACGATTCCTTGTTTAGGTAACGGAACGCTAATCTTAGGTTTGCCAGTCGCCCATATGCTACCGCAGTTATCTGGTTGATGTGTGCCTCCGGAGACGTGCTTGGCGTTATACTCACCCCAAGGTCTTTCTCCTTTGCCGAGGTTTGTAGCTCTTGTCCACCTAGCCTGTACTCTGTCAGCGGTCTTCTTTGTCCTTCTCCGATCTTCATGACTTTGCATTTGGTGGGATTGAATTCGAGAAGCCAGTAGTGTGTGTGTGTGTGTGTATGTGTGTGTGTGTGTTTGTGTGTGTGTTTGTGTGTGTGTGTGTGCTTATGTGTGTGTAACGTGTCGCTAAGCATAAGTTTGTTCACAGTTTATCAATTTAAAACCAAAATAATTTTGAAAAAACTATCAATATTGGCGGCTAATTTGGTAAAACAAATGATGATATGTCTTAGAGAGCAGACATCGGCAACCTGAATTTATTAAATCTTTGGTTAGACCTTCGATATCTCAAGATTATGCACTATTTTCTTATTATAAGCTAGACACATGTGTAACAGTTTAGTTTGTTTATTCCGAAACGTTTCGCCTACACAGCTTCTTTAGTTGAATACATTGGAAGCAGCAGGTGAAAGATTTCGCCATAAAGATTCCTAAGAGTTGGACATGTATCTTTCTTATCAACTTGTCGGAATTGTATGGAAGCAACAGACACACAGGCAAGACCCACAAGGGGTGAGGGAGGGAGTGGGGACAGACAATGAAGAGGTGTAGAGAGGAAAGTCTTGAGTCGTAGTGAAAGACCCAGGGATAAACCCAGCAAGCAAGGCATTGTAAAGCAGTCGAATGAAAGCAGGAAATCAGAAGCTAGATGCGCTGAAGCTGAATCTTGAGTTTTGGGTCCTGGGTATATCTTGATTGTGATTGGTGGCTAGGCAGGAAGGCAGGAGGTGGACGTGACGGCAGCTTCAAGATGATTGGTCGATAATGTTTGGCAGCAACTACATTGTGATTGGTTGATGATGTTTCTTCATAGTTGTGTCGATATTACTACCATTTTTCGATCGTGGAGCTATTTTTAAGTCTTCTAAAACAGGATTTTGGTATGTGGGTAATTTTGACCAGGTTGCTAGTGTCGGTTTCTAAGGCCTCAAGTTATGCAGTTAAATCATAAATATGACGGTCGCTTCCAGGAACAAACGTATACTTGATAGTTCCATGTTGAATTCGATAGATTGCTTCAGTTCCATACAAGGACTTCCAGTATGGATCAGTTGAGTAGAAAGTAACTGATTCAGATTTTCCATCTTCTAATTATTCTTCCATTTATTCTTCGGTTATTTGTGATTCTTGAGGTGGAGTTGAAGGTGGTTGCGTTTTGGCTTTCATGGCTTTTGGTTGGTGCGATTGAGGTGAGATTGCTGATTGGTCAGTAGTAGTAGTGGTGGTGGATGTCGCTGGAGTCTTCTCATTGGTTGGTTTTGGAACAGAATAGTTGTCATCTTCAGGAATAAAGTCTTGCAAGTTTTCAGATGCTGCGAAGCAGACGATTTTTGGGGTGAACTTCAGTATATCCGCTGAAGGAGGACAATCAGGGAAGATAAAATTTGGCATGTTGTTCAATGTGAAGAGTTCATTGATGGTTTTGTTGAAGGACTCAGGTTCGGCACCGTTTTGTATGTGTGCAAACATCATGCAGTAGTAAATTTGTGTAGAAACACCATCAGGGAGTGGACGTAGTATGTTGCTATTGGAGGACGAAG
Source organism: Cherax destructor (assembly GCA_009830355.1). NCBI lineage: Eukaryota > Metazoa > Arthropoda > Malacostraca > Decapoda > Parastacidae > Cherax > Cherax destructor. Next base: position 120,584 of record WNWK01005297.1, on the reverse strand, counting down.
GTTGAGTGACCTTGAGAATTTTGGTGGTATCGGCTTGCAATTTTCTAATTGCCGCATACGTTGGAGACCTTGTAGATGTTTTCTTTTGTTTTTTTCTTGAGAATTTCTTTTCTCGTAGAGCCCTTGGCAACGAGAGTATGATGTTTACTCTTGCAGTTCAAGCATTTTGGAGTGGAGGTGGTGGTACAAGGAGTAGAGGTGGTGGTACAAGGAGTGGAGGGGGTGGTACAAGGAGTGGAGGTGGTGGTACAAGCCTTGAAATCATGTCCTTCAATGCCACAGCAGAATTTTTTTTATCCTTGATAGGACAGTCCTTGGTGGTATGCAGATATGAAGAGCAGCTCCAACATTGCGTGATGTGTTGAAATAGCCCTGCTTCAAAGTGGCTTGGATTGATGTAGTAGTAGCAGATTGCCATTCCATCAACAATAGCCTGAGCTGCAATTGTAACGTCAGTGAAAGTGACCTTTAGCATTGAATATGCATTTGAAATTTTGGTGATGGAGTCCACAGTTGCCCAGGAATTCTGATCTTCTATTGATGTCTTAAGTTCATCAAGAGACTGGGCTGTTATAAGTCTATTAAGACGTTTGATGAAGACGCATCTTTTGGTCTTTAGTGTTGGAGATGGTATAACTTGGAATCCACGTTCGGTGAGAGTAGTAATGGCAGTGGTAGTAGTCATTTTTTCGGCTTCAAAGTCGTAATTGCAGACGACAATGAATGAATCTTTGAGCGAAAGAATCTCATTAAATTTTATCTGCAAGCTTCGTGTCACATTAGTAGCAAGTGATAATTTTGAAGAATCGTTGATTGTCCCACTGCTGGGCTTGATCTTCACACGATTTGAGTAAAACATCATGGAGATTAGAGGTGATGACGAAGGTAAAAGTTCCCCTCCCCAAGGGATATCGTAGGGAGACTGCAGAGGTGTGTATCAGAGCGACTGTGACTTGCCAGGGGCGATGTCAACAGAGCGCCCTCTGTTTTTTCGGTATTGTATATCATTGCTATGTTCACTCTCTTATATTTATGTGAATAAGTTTATTTGTCCGGAACATTATCACTATAAAAACATGGATGTACATGGTCAGAGAGCTCAGAGTTCATAGTAATATTGCAAAGTAAGTGGAAGTTGCTGGAAAATATTCCACATTTGTATGGAAATGTGTGAATGTATGTGGCAAAAGTACATAAATTGTGAAGGGTTTAAGAAAATATGAAGATTTAATGAAATATGGAAGAAAAACTGCGAGTGAAAAGCAGACTATACGATAGTGAAAAAAAATAAACATAATACACGGAAGAGTATGGTCAAATTAATTAATTTCATTTAAAGAAAAAATGCACAAGGGTATAGATATATTGAAAAAATGCAAGAAAACATAGTTCATAAAGCTAAAATGAAATTATGCATAGGCATGGACCTACGTCCAGACGAAGATTAGAAGCATAAGCCAATATGATGAGAGTCCATGAACAGGAATAATAAAAAAAAATGAAAAATATGTCATTATACTAAACGTATACATTGCCAGGGAACGGCATTGTCAAACCCTCAGAGGATTCCAGACGCACAGTGGGCTCACGCCGTAACCTGTGAAGATCTCACTACAAGGCACATGGATAGCACGGACAGGCATAGCACGGACAGGCATACCACGGACCAGCATAGCACGCACATTTCCCTCGGGATGACCAGCAACCCGTTTTCAGGCGGACGCCTCGCTATCACGGTTACGAGAGTGAACACGACCATCTCCGTGCTTTGGTGCCTGGAGCCAGTGCTGTTACCCGCTGGCCTGCTTTCATACTGCCTCTTATGAGAACATATACATACATACTGTCGTAAATTTTCATGGTAAATCTAAATAAGGCCGAGTTTTTCTCTGTACTTCAAGACTTCGTCGGGACTTGGAATACATATGACCTAATGTGTCTATGGTACCGGCAACAATTTACAGTAAAATGTATACTCTCATGAATATAATGATTTTTTTTATATACATACTTGCATACACATGTAGAAAGTCTTCTTAATTGCTTCGGATTATGGTTTTAATTGTATCTTGTTATCGCCATTACAATTATTAATATTCCTAAATGCTCAACAATGATAATGCAATTCCTCCATTTCATTGTTTTTTTAATCAAACGTAATAGCGACCACAATCATTAATCTATTCACTGCTGCTTACTGGTAGATACTATGAGGCTGTTTAACCAAAAATCATGCTAATTATAAAGAGCTTACTGCTCAAAATGATTGGGCATTGACTCCTAATGCCCTCGCTTTAACTTACAGGAAAACAAAAGGCATTGTTTTCAGGCAAGGACACACGCCTACCTGTTTACCTGACAAGAAACCGTTCTAACTATCTATTGACAGTTCTTGGGTTGTTTTGAAGGTAAGCTTCGCCAAGTCATTAAAGTACGTCCTAATGACTAATTTCTCCAAGCGAGTCGCGGGGAAACTTAATCAGGGGAGCCGTAAACTTCCCTCTCCTTTGGAAGCTAAGTTATGGCCTAGTTCAAGAGCTATTAGCAGTGCGGCCTCCTAGGTGCCTCTGTGGATGCCTCTGTTTGATTAATGCCTCTAGTGCCACCAACTACAGCTCAGTCTCATGCTTCAAGTCAACAAAGTCATCCGCTGCCTTTTCTTTTAGTATGCTTCAATGTGATTAATCATTCGTTTCAGTAAGTTTATATAACCTAATATAATCCACCCTAACCAAATATAATCTAATATAAAATACATATAACAGGATAAAAATATGAAAGCTTTAAGAAAAATTATTAGCATCCCGAGATAAAAAATGATGTAGCAAAATCAGGATAGATTGAAGCTATTCAGATCAGGATAGGTTAAAACCACTCAGATCAGCCTGATGTTATTCTTCTTCTTCTTCTTCTTCTTCTTATTCTTCTTCTTCTTCTTCTTCTTCTTCTTCTTATTATTATTATTATTATTATTTATTATTATTATTATTATTATTATTATTATTATTATTGTTGTTGTTGTTGTTATTATTATTATTATTAAACCAAAATGATATAATAATAATAACAACTAGATATATTTCGGCGAATAATAATAACTAGATATATTTCGGTGGCTGAAAGATCCGAGAAGGGTATTTTCCAGATGGTGACCCGGCCTTGGCTCCCTGTCGTGGGAGTGTCTTGAGACCTATGTCTACCATGGGAGGAGGTACAAGTACCTTCGCATTTTTGGGGATCAACTGTCCCCAGGCCTAGCCTCAATCCCCGCCCTCACGGGGCTCGTAGGAAGAAGCTAGGCCTCTGGTCTGCCATCTTTCCCTCCCCAGGGAGGCTCGTGGGAATGGCAGTCTTGTGAGCTTCAGGTGGTAGCAAGCTGTGGCTCTGGCACCTTCCCTGTCCTAGGAGGACTCGTGGGAATGGTGTCTGACTCTCATTCCATATTCCCAACTTCCTGCACGTCAGAGCAGGCGACTGGAACAATGAAGAACGCAGCATAAGTTTGTAATGCAGTTAAATATTAAGCCGAAATCTAAATCAAACTTTCACTAAGAAAGATTAGCTTTGGAGCTAAACACAACAGATATTATCTTACCTCAAACGGGATAAAATATTAAAATTCACAAGCACATCAAGCTTTAAGCATCTCAGAAATTGCATTATCAAGTAATCGTCCTTGAAGCTTATCGGATAAGACACTCAGAAATTTTAACATTTAAAGAAATTTGTTATTTTCCCATATTTTTTTCAAAAGGAAAAGTAAATTGGGACCTATAAAGGCCGAATTCAAGCCAACCTTTTCATTAAGTAATAATGATCTGCCTTTAAGTAAGCAAATTAATAAGTAAGCAAGTAAAAAAATCATTACGTTTTCTTTAATCTTTGGGGCCATAACGTACATTTTTTTTTTACAATGGTCTCTGGGTCACACATGATATAGGCATATAAAAGTAGATTATGTAGATTTAAGATATGATAACTCAGAAGAGTTGAACATTGTTGCTTATTTCTTATGAGAAGGAACTGACTCACATTATTTGACTGAAACCAAATTCATGATTAAAATTGTCTCATTAAAATTAACACAACATAAAATTAAGTAAATGCATATAATCCAACAAAAATTACACCTAATTAGCCTATACTAAATAAATAGGAATCATACATTTCACATGATGAAACAACAATCACACACATTGATGATATTCAAACTGTTTCATTTTAATCAGGAAAAGCGCTAAACCAGTTGGGATCATGTAGCACCTGAGGAATGGGCGGCATTCAGACAGAAGGAGGATCAGCAGCCCTATCCCAGCATCAATGCACTCCTTTTTTCTTTCAGGAAACGTGATCTAATTATATAATGTAGAATATTATAACATTTCGAAATTAAAAGTCACAAAATGGGACTTTCACACTCCATTATCAATACCAGATCAGACGAGACACTCAAAAGCAATTTCGTGCGAAACGATTTCAGGAATGATCTATATACAATTAAGCAGAAGGTATCAGCACTTGTCAATTACTCTACGAACCTTCACTTGGTATTATTAATTGACCATGGCTGAAAATTTGAAGCCTATCAGATAAGGTATTATGAAATTATAAATAAAATCTTGGAAGAAGTTAGATGGGCCAAGATCATTGTAGCTTACAGTGAGATGGATCTTTCATCCAGTCGTGCAGCAGTCTTTAAGGTTCACTTAAGTAATAAAGATTAAAAACAATATTTCTCAATTTTCTTTTTCTTTTTTTGCATATGTACTCTATTTAAACTTTCATACTGTCCACTATGAGAATTTTTTTTTATTTTCTGTATATTAAGAATATCCAGTTTCATAAATTTTTTTTTATAAATTTGGCAAGTCTGCAAGTGCAAATCACAAATTTAAAAAAATTAAAACAGATGAGAGTATAAGTCCCAATTCCCTTATCCAAATTGCCAAAGGGGGCTACGAGACGGTCGGGATTACATAGTGGAAGTAAGAATAATAGGAATCTGATCACTGTCGTGCAATTCCGGGAGAACACACCAAGTGTAATCAAGGAAAATTGACGAGGAACAGATAGAAAGATCGATGCAAGACAGAGACTGAGTGCGATAGGTAAAAGAGGTGGGAGCACCCGAATTTAAAACACAAAGAGGATGAAATGTGAGAAGAGTCTCCAACTGACCACCACGAGAGTCACAGTGGGACCCTCCCCAAAGGTGATGGTGAGCGCTAAAATCACTTAATAATAAGATGGGTGGTGGCAGAGAAGAGATCAAAGAACGCAACATCCAAGATACAGAATGCATCTATACCACTTGTGCAAATAAATACGGGCTGCAGTATAATGCAGCTAAAAATGGACAAAGACGTGTTGAAACGGTGTACCAACGTACACAAGAAGCGCACTCTCATTAAAAGTTTCATGAGGAAAGGAATCAGAAGAATGCAACAGCACATAGCCTGAAACGGGATGGATAACTGCTGAACGAACCTTAGAATCTTGTAACCCAACACATACTGGGAAAAACTGGGTAAGCAATTCTTGGAGCTCTCGCGCTTACCCCTGAGACCACGAATATTCCATTGTAAATGAGTCATTATTCATAAAGACAGGTATGCTAACAATGAGAAGCGATAAAATCTACGGGCTAGTAGGGTCAGTGAAGTCAATGTGTGGAGGGAACAGAAAGCATGTAAGCAAGGAAGAATCAGAATGCTGTGAAGGAAAGGATTGCTGTCAGGGTTGTGAAAAATAAGAAGGGGCATAGGGAGGCGCACAGGTGTCCATCGAGGGTTTCGTCTCCACAATATAGTTGGAGAAAGCATCAAGTGTTTCAGTGGACAAGGAAGAAGCCGATACCATGAATTCAGGGACAGGTGAGATAGAACAAGTAGAGATCAGTGAGACTTTGGATGGAACCAAAGAGGTCTGACGAGGGAGGGGAGTATGAACCTGGTGAGATGTGCCGGCGGGGACAGAAGAGTCCTGCGGTGGAACAGGAGAGGAAGAGGACTGGAGGGAGACTGGGGAAGAAGTTTTTGGAGGGAGCAGGAGAAAAGGGTACCACGCAAAGGGGTGAACCTCCACCTTCGTGCTAGAGTTAGAAAGGGGGTGAGAACTAGGCACCGAAAAGGAGAACTGTTGGGGAATTGTAAACACCGGAGGAATGCGAAGAGACTTGGGCTTAGGAGACAGGTTCAACTTTGCAGGTGATAGGCATGAAGAAGTTGCAGGCGTGCAAGGCCTCGCAGACTGAGTACGTGAGTAGGACACACCGTAGAAGGCTCTATGAGGACGCAGATGACGCCACGAAGTTTTTTCAGAGAAATTAGGAATGTTTGGCCATATACTTGTGTCTCTGTACTATGGCATGCAGATACCACGTAGGTATAACTCTTTCTCAATCAGATTATGTCTAGATTGGGCGATATAGTGACTTAGCACATGACTTCATCCCCCGATTTCTCTTTCTTTCTCTCTGGCCTGGCCCCAAAGCTGCCACAGCTGCCACAAACCCAGTGATGAAGGGAAGACGTCAGACAGGGTACCACAGTACGTTTCCGTAGTTCCATGTCCAAGTATAGTGCGGGTCGGCCAAGCACAGAGAACCGACAAAGTCGTGGAGTGGATAGGAAAATTACATAATAGAAAATTATTATTATTATTATTATAATCAAGGAGGAGCGCTAAACCCGTAGGGATTATACAGCGTCTGTGGGGAACAGAAGGTAAACAGGCTCAATTAAGGGAACTGGAGCACAGATCCAATTCCCTAGATCAAGAGTCCCTTACCAGCGTCAAAAATCCTCCCTTGATGGGCATAATAGAATAGCTAGAGAGGTTAAGCAAAAGCTTGTGTGGTTATAACTGCGTATATCTGGGTTCCATAAATTAGTTTGACTCTTGAGGCGTCAGGCCAGTGTCGTCGTGGACGAAAACGACCGTCAGGGCTGCTGACTATGTCAGAGGTTGAGAGAATAAGTCATCCCTAGTGCCAAATCCTGATCCTATCTTAGCTGTAGACCATTAACTGTGTGCAGGCCACTCACCCAGAAGTAGAGATTTTGTACACAGAAACTGGCTAGAAGCGGCTGCTAACATAAAGGATTTACAAAATTTATAAGAGTGCTTGAAACTGGCAGTTAATAATCAACATATTTATTATTGGTTGGGCATCTATTTTTTTTTTTTTAGAATGTTCGTTTAAGTTATCAGCTTGATTGTATGATTTTTTTTGTATAGCGAAGTAAATGAAATTTGTCCTAAGTGAACATTATATTTTTGCCAATGGCCCAATGGAAGATTTGGTTTAAATTAGCATGAAATTTCGCTGTGTCGAAGATGGACACAGAATGAGAAAAAAAAGATGAGAAACAGAGCTTTTCATTATTTCAGCTCCTGAGTACACTATAGGGAAATTGTTAAGTTGAAGTTATCTAAAATTGAAGTTGAAGGTCTTAGGGGAAGACCAGGTGAACAAAAAGTATAAATGTCATGGAATACAACTTTATCAAAGAATTTAAGAAAGAGATATTATGATAAAAGAAAGTAAAAAATAACTATTACAAGAAACAAGTAAATAAAATAAGAGAATGAAGATTGGTCAAAGACTGGGCCGCGGGGGCGTTGACCCCCGGAAAGCCCTCCAGTAGACTTCCTCCAGATAGGTAGTCGAGAACTGGAGGTGAGAAGTGTGTGGATCCCGTTGGTCGATCGCGCAAAGTTGACATGCCTCATCTCTTCTTAAAAGAAATACGACTTCAATGGTTAAATAAATAATATTTATTTGTAATAGTGTTGATAACGGAGCCGTGTAGTCATAGGTGATACTAACAGAGCGATTCATTGGTATAAACAGTAACTCTCTGGTAATGCGCTACAGAAATAGTGAAGGTGATATCCAGCAAAGATAGTGAAGGTGATATCCAGCAAAGATAGTGAAGGTGATATCCAGCAAAGATAATGAAGTTGATATCCAGCAAAGATAGTGAAGGTGATATCCAGCAAAGAGGGTGAAGGTGATATCCAGCAAAGATAGTGAAGGTGATATCCAGCAAAGATAGTGAAGATTATGATTATTTTTTTTTTTAACACATCGGCCGATTCCCACCAAGGCAGGGTGGCCCGAAAAAGAAAAACTTTCATCATCATTCACTCCATCACTGCCTTGCCAGAGGGGTGCTTTACACTACAGTTATAAAACTGCAACATTAACACCCCTCCTTCAGAGTGCCGGCACTGTACTTCCCATCTCCAGAACTCAAGTCCGGCCTGCCGGTTTCCCTGAATCCCTTCATAAATGTTACTTTGCTCACACTCCAACAACACGTCAAGTATTAAAAACCATTTCTCTCCATTCACTCCTATCAAATACGCTCACACATGCTTGCTGGAAGTCCAAGCCCCTCGCACACAAAACCTCCTTTACCCCTCCCTCCAACCTTTCCTAGGCCGACCCCTACCCCGCCTTCCCTCCACTACAGATTTATACACTCTCGAAGTAATTTTGTTTTGTTCCATCCTCTCTACATGTCCGAACCATCTCAACAACCCCTCAGCCCTCTGGATAATAGTTTTGGTAATCCCGCACCTCCTCCTAATTTCCAAACTCCGAATACTCTGCATTATATTCACCCACACATTGACCTCAGACATCTCCACTGCCTCCAGCCTTCTCCTCGTTGCAACATTCATCACCCATGCTTCACATCCATATAAGAGTATTGGTATAACTATACTCTCATACATTCCCCTCTTTACTTCCACGGGCAAAGTTCTTTGTCTCCACAGACTCCGAAGTGCACCACTCACCCTTTTCCCCTCATCAATTCTATGATTCACTTCATCCTTCATAGACTCATCTGCTGACATGTCCACTCCCAAGTATCTGAATACATTCACCTCCTCCATACTCTCTCCCTCCAATCTAATATCCAATCTTTCGTCACCTAATCTTTTTGTTATCCTCATCACCTTACTCTTTCCTATATTCACTTTCAATTTTCTTCTTTTACATACCCTACTAAATTCATCCACCAACCTCTGCAACTTCTCTTCAGAATCTCCCAAAAGCATAGTGTCATCAGCAAAAAGCAATTGTGACAACTCACACTTTGTATTTGATTCTTTATCTTTTAACCCCACACCTCTTGCCAAGTCCCTCGCATTCACTTCTCTTACAACCCCATCTATAAATATATTGAACAACCAAGGTGACATCACACATACTTGTCTAAGGCCTACTTTTACTGGGAAATAATTTCCCTCTCCCCTACACACTCTAACCTGAGCCTCACTATCCTCATAAAAGCTCTTCACTGCTTTCAATAACCTACCTCCTATTCCATACACCTGCAATATCTGCCACATTTTCCCTTATCCACCCTATCATACGCCTTTTCCAAATCCATAAATGCCACAAAAACCTCTCTACCCTTATCTAAATACTGTTCACCTATATGTTTCACTGTAAACACTTGGTCTCCACACCCCCTACCTTTCCTAAAGCCCCCTTGTTCATCTACTATCCTTCGCTCCGTCTTACTTTAAATTCTTTCAATAATAACTCTATCATACACTTTACCTGGTATACTCAACAGACTTATTCCCCTATAATTTTTGCAATCTCTTTTGTCCCCTTTGCCTTTATACAAAGGAACAATACACGCTCTCTGCCAGTCCCTAGGTACCTTACCCTCTTCCATACATTTATTAAATAGTAGCACCAACCACTCCAAAACTATATCCCCGCCTGCTTTTAACATTTCTATCTTTATCCCATCAATCTCAGCTGCCTTACCCCCTGTCATTCTACCCACTGCCTCACGAATTTCCCCCAAACTCACAACTGGCTCTTCCACACTCCTACAAGATGTTTTTCCTCCTTACCCTATACACGAAATCACAGCTTCTCTGTCTTCATCAACATTTAACAACTCCTCAAAATATTCCCTCCATCTTCCCGATACCTGTAACTCTCCATTTATTAACTCTCCTCTCCTATTTTTAACTGTCAAATCCATTTGTTCCCTAGGCTTCCTCAACTTATTAATCTCACTCCAAAACTTTTTCTTATTTTCAACAAAATTTGTTGATAACATCTCACCCACTCTCTCATTTGCTCTCTGTTTACATTGCTTCACCACTCTCTTAACCTCTCTTTATGATATCCCACCAATACAGCAAATCGGGTGAAGTCCCATAAGTATAGCAATGGAGATATGCTACACAGATCGTGAGAAGTGTGACGTTATATATAATGCAGAGGATAAAAGGCTGCCTGAGTCCGAAACCTGGATGAAAGCGATGATATCAGGGTGAGGGGGATGGCACCAGTGTGAAAGGTGATGGCAGCAAGGTGAAACAGATAACATCAGGGTGATGGAGATGGTAGCAGGAGGAGGCAGATGGCGGCAGGGAGAAGGTAGATGACATCTTGTTGAGGGAGATAACATCAGGTGAGGAAGAAGGCAGCAGGTTGACGGTGATGAGAACAATTTCATTTATCAGTAACCCCAAGTAATCTTTTGACACGGCGTTCGTTTCTGGCACTCAAAAGTCAGCTTAATTTCCGCATATCTAGTAGTTGTAGCCTCTCATTCTTCATTATCAGACACCGCTCTTAAAAGCATTCAGTTGAATGTTTATTATTATTATAATTAGTATTATAACCAACCGTTAAACCCGACTGCTTATAATATCTCCTCTGATCAGAGGTTCGCGGGGATCAGCTCACTACTGAATATTCTTAAGAAAAAAAGATCTCTTACATTTAAACTAATAAAAATATTACACATTTTTTATATGTCACAATTAAAGTGATCTCACTCCATATATTTAATTTGTTAATACTCACTTCCTTCATACTTGCTTCATGTTCATTTATTTCACACACGCTTTATACTCATTTCCTTTAAGCTCAGTTCATTCACATTTCATTCACACTAACTTCTATCATATTCATTTTCTTAATACTCAGTTCAGATTCAGTTCATTTAAATCCATTTCCTTTCTCATGCTAATATCGTCCTTGTTCAGTGCATACTAACTTTCCTCATGCCCTCTTCGTTCTGGGCACATAATTTTCTTCATTATTCTGGTGAGACTTCAGCCACTTCGTTACCTATGCAGGATATTCTCCGCTTCACCATCCATATGGGACATCAGCCACTTCATTATCGTTGTGGGATATCACCTCATTAATTTTTAACCCAAGTTATGATGAATATTATATAATTTTCAGTTGTTCTTCGTCATAATCTTTCATTCCTTATTCGATTTTTAATACAATTAACAAAGCTGAAGGGGGTAGGCGAGTTTCAGTGGGAAGAAATAAATGGGATTAAGTCAGGAGTATCTGAGAGAGTTAGAGCTAAGGAAGGGGTAGCAATAATGTTGAAGGATCAGTTATGGAAGGAAGAGAGGGAATATGAATGTGTAAATTCAAGGATTATGTGGATTAAAATAAGGGTCGGATGCGAAAAGTGGGTCATAATAAGCGTGTATGCACCTGGAGAGGAGAGGAGTGTAGAGGAGAGAGAGATATTTTGGGAGATGTTAAGCGAATGTATAGGAACTTTTGAACCAAATGAGAGAGTAATTGTGGTAGGGGACCTAAATGCTAAAGTGGGAGAAACATGCAGAGAGGGTGTAGTAGGTAAGTTTGGGGTGCCAGGTGTAAATGATAATGGGAGCCCTTTGATTGAACTTTGTATAGAAAGGGGTTTAGTTATAGGTAATACATATTTTAAGAAAAAAAGGATAAATAAGTATACAAGATATGATGTAGGGCGTAATGACAGTAGTTTGTTGGACTATGTATTGGTAGATAAAATACTGTTGAGTAGACTTCAGGATGTACATGTTTATAGAGGGGCCACAGATATATCAGATCACTTTTTAGTTATAGCTACAGTGGGAGTAAAAGGTAGATGGGATACAAGGAAAATAGAATCAGTAAGTAAGAGAGAGGTGAAGGTTTATAAACTAAAAGAGGAGGCAGTTATGGTAAGATATAAACAACTATTGGAGGATAGATGGGCTAGTGAGAGTGTAGGCAATGGGGTCGAAAATGTATGGGGTAGATTTAAAAATGTAGTGTTAGAGTGTTCAGCAGAAGTTTGTGGTTACAGGCGAGTGGGTGCGGGAGGGAAGAGGAGCGATTGGTGGAATGATTATGTAAGGGAGAAAAAGTTAGCATATGAGAGGTTTTTACAAAGTAGAAGTGATGCAAAGAGGGAAGAGTATATGGAGAGAAAAAGAGAGGTTAAAAGAGTGGTGAATCAATGTAAAAAGAGAGCAGATGAGAGAGTGGGTGAGATGTTATCAGCAAATTTTGTTGAAAATAAGAAAAAGTTTTGGAATGAGATTAATAAGTTGAGGAAGCCTAGAGAACAAATGGATTTGACAGTTAAAAATAGGAGAGGAGAGTTATTAAATGGAGAGTTAGAGGTATCGGGAAGATGGAGAGAATATTTTGAGGAGTTGTTAAATGTTGATGAAGACAGGGAAGCTGTGATTTCGTGTGTAGGGCAAGGAGGAATAACATCTTGTAGGAGTGTGGAAGAGCCAGTTGTGGGTGTAGGGAAGTTCGTGAGGCAGTGGGTAGAATGAAAGGGGTAAGGCAGCTGGGATTGATGGGATAAAGATAGAAATGTTAAAAGCAGGTGGGGATATAGTTTTGGAGTGGTTGGTGCTATTATTAAATAAATGTATGGAAGAGGGTAAGGTACCTAGGGATTGGCAGAGAGCGTGTATTGTTCCTTTGTATAAAGGCAAAGGGGACAAAAGAGAGTGCAAAAATTATAGGGGAATAAGTCTGTTGAGTGTACCTGGTAAAGTGTATGGTAGAGTTATTATTGAAAGAATTAAGAGTAAGACAGAAAGCAGGATAGCAGATGAACAAGGGGGCTTTAGGAAAGGTAGGGGTGTGTAGACCAAGTGTTTACAGTGAAACATATAGGTGAACAGTATATGGATAAGGGTAAAGATGTTTTTGTGGCATTTATGGATTTGGAAAAGGCGTATGATAGGGTAGATAGGGGGGCAATGTGGCAGATGTTGCAGGTGTATGGAATAGGAGGAAGGTTACTGAAAGCAGTGAAGAGTTTTTATGAAGATAGTGAGGCTCAGGTTAGAGTGTGTAGGAGGGAAGGGGACTATTTCCCAGTAAAAGTGGGCCTTAGACAAGGATGTGTGATGTCACCGTGGTTGTTCAATATATTTATAGATGGGTTGTAAGAGAAGTGAATGCGAGGGTCTTGGCAAGAGGTGTTGGGCTAAAAGATAAAGAAGCAAATACAAAGTGGGAATTGTCACAGTTGCTTTTTGCTGATGACACTGTGCTTTTGGGAGATTCTGAAGAGAAGTTGCAGAGGTTGGTGGATGAATTTGGTAGGGTGTGTAAAAGAAGAAAATTGAAAGTGAATATAGGAAAGAGTAAGGTGATGAGGATAACAAAAAGAATAGGTGACGAAAGATTGGATATCAGATTGGAGGGAGAGAGTATGGAGGAGGTGAATGTATTCAGATATTTGGGAGTGGACATGTCGGCGGATGGGTCTATGAAGGATGAGGTGAATCATAGAATTGATGAGGGGAAAAGGGTGAGTGGAGCACTTCGGAGTCTGTGGAGACAAAGAACCTTGTCCATGGAAGTAAAGAGGGGAATGTATGAGAGTATAGTTATACCAACGCTCTTATATGGGTGTGAAGCATGGGTGATGAATGTTGCAACGAGGAGAAGGCTGGAGGCAGTGGAGATGTCATGTCTGAGGTCAATGGTGTAGTGTGAATATAATGCAGAGAATTCGGAGTTTGGAAATTAGGAGGAGGTGCGGGATTACCAAAACGATTGTCCAGAGAGCTGAGGAGGGGTTGTTGAGGTGGTTTGGACATGTAGAGAGAATGGAACAAAACAAAATTACTTCGAGAGTGTATAAATCTGTAGTGGAGGGAAGGCGGGGTAGGGGTCGGCCTAGGAAAGGTTGGAGGGAGGGGGTAAAGGAAGTTTTGTGTGCGAGGGGCTTGGACTTCCAGCAAGCATGTGTGAGCGTATTTGATAGGAGTGAATGGAGACATATGGTTTTTAATACTTGACGTGCTGTTGGAGTGTGAGCAAAGTAACATTTATGAAGGGATTCAGGGAAACCGGCAGGCCGGACTTGAGTTCTGGAGATGGGAAGTACAGTGCCGGCACTCTGAAGGAGGGGTGTTAATGTTGCAGTTTTATAACTGTAGTGTAAAGCACCCCTCTGGCAAGACAGTGATGGAGTGAATGATGATGAAAGTTTTTCTTTTTCGGGCCACCCTGCCTTGGTGGGAATCGGCCGATGTGTTAATAAAAAAAATTAAAAAAATATTATTTTTATTAATAATATTATTATTACTTGTTTATTATGAAAAAATTAATCAATATTTTTTTATAATTATTTATGGTGCTTCGTACTTGAGTTATCATTATAAGTGTTAGGCTTTACAATAGTTGTTCTGCCTAATGCCAGTATATAATTTAAATCTTTCATTTGTAAAGAACCACTTGCTATAACCTATATTAAGGCTAATTTAAAACAACAAAAGACTGAAGTCACTAAAAGATTTTTTATTTGCTGTATGAAAGGTCTTCACAAATTTTCACAATGATTCGCCTCAGGAAACATAATGAAAGCGAATGCATACTCGTAAATTTAAGTATGTTACATTTAATTATTATGAACTGCACATTATCATTAAGATTACTTTATATTCTAAAAATTGAGATTAGGTATCATTGGAAATCACAGCATATATTTTGTAAAAGATACTGTTGCCCGTATATCATAACATCCCCACGTACCATAGAATTCATATTGTAATGTTCACTAAGATTCACGCATTACAGAGAATAACAACACAACATTCGTGATGCAACATTCATCGAGGCATGATGACTAGGTTGTCAGAGCTACCAAGAAAAATATTGTTGCAAGAGATCGAGTCCCCCTAGGAAATAGTTTTCAATTTTCTTCCCCAATAGCGTGCGTGTGTGTGTGTGTACTCACCTAATTGTACTCACCTAATTGTGGTTGCAGGGGTCGAGACTCAGCTCCTGGCCCCGCCTCTTTGCTGTCCGCTACTGGGTCTCTGCTCTCCCTGCTCCATGAGCGTTATCATACCTTGTCTTAAAACTATGTATGGTTCCCGCCTTCACTATATCGTTCGCTAGACTATTCGACTTCCTAACTACTCTATGGCAGAAGAAGTGCTTCCTAACATCCCTTTGGCTCATCTGAGTCTTCAGCTTCCAGTTGTGTCCCCTTGTTTCTGTGTTCCCTCTCTGGAACATCCTGTCACTATCTACCTTGTCGATTCCCCGCAGTATTTTGTATGTCGTTATCATGTCTCCTCTGACCCTTCTTTCCTCCAGTGTTGTTAGTCTTATTTCCCTCAATCTTTCTTCATAAGACAGACCCCTGAGTTGTGGAACTAACCTTGTCGCAAACCTTTGCACTTTCTCTAGTTTCTTTACGTGCTTGACCAGGTGTGGGTTCCAGACTGGTGCTGCATATTCTAGTATGGGCCTGACGTACACGGTATACAGTGTCTTGAACGATTCCTTGTTAAGGTAACGGAACGCTAATCTTAGGTTTGCCAGTCGCCCATATGCTGCCGCAGTTATCTGGTTGATGTGTGCCTCCGGAGACGTGCTTGGCGTTATACTCACTCCAAGGTCTTTCTCCTTTGCCGAGGTTTGTAGCCTTTGTCCGCCTAGCTTGTACTCTGTCAGCGGTCTTCTTTGCCCTTCTCCGATCCTCATGACTTTGCATTTGGAGGGATTGAATTCGAAAAGCCAATTGCTAGACCAGATGTCGAGCTTGTCCAGGTCTGTTTGCAGCCCTGCCTGGTCCTCTTCCGATGTGATTCTCCTCATTATTTTCACATCATCCGCGAATAGAGACAGTTCTGAGTCTATCCCGTCCGTCATGTCATTTACATATACCAGGAATAACACTGGTCCTAGGACTGACCCCTGCGGTACACCGCTCGTCACAGGCGCCCACTGTGATACCTCACCACGCACCATGACCCGTTGTTGCCTCCCTTTGAGGTATTCCCTGATCCATTCCAGTGCCCTTCCTGTTATACCTGCTTGTTCTTCCAACTTCTTTACTAATCTCATGTGTGTATGTGTGTGTGTGTGTGTGAGTGTGTGTATGTGTGTGTGTGTGTGTGTGTGTGTGTGTGTGTATGTGTGGGTGGGTGTGTGTGTGCATGTATGTATGTGTGTGTGTGCATGTGTGTATGTGTGTGTGTGTGTTATGTGTTTGCACTCACCTATTCGTACTCACCTATTTGTGGTTGCAGAGGTCGATTCATAACTCCTGGCCCCGCCTCTTCATTGATTGCTACTAGGTTTTCTCTCTCCCTGCTCCATGAGCTTTATAAAACCTCGTCTTAAAACTATGTATGGTTCCTGCCTTCACTACGTCACTTGCCAAACTTTTCCACTTCCTGATAAATCTATGACTAAAGAAATACTTTCTAACATCCCTTTAACTCATCTGAGTCGTCAACTTCCAATTGTGACCCCTTGTTTCTGTGTCCAATCACTGGAACATCCTGCCTCTGTCCACCTTGTCAATTCCTCGCAGTATTTTGTATGTTGCTATCATGTCTCTTCTAACCCTCCTGTCTTCCAGTGTCATCAGGCCGATTTCCCTTAGCCTTTCTTCGTACGACATTCCCCTTAGCTCTAGAACTAGTCTTGTTGCAAACCTTTTTAATTTCTCCAATTTCTTGAAGTGCTTGACCAGGTGTGGGTTCCAAAATGGTGCTGCATACTCCAATATAGGCCTGACATATACGGTGTACAGGGTCCTGAACGATTCCTTATTGAGATGTCGGAATGCTATTCTTAGGTTTGCCAGGCGCCCATATGCTGAAGCAGTTATATGGTTGATGAGCGCCTCAGGAGATGTGCTCCGTATTGTACTCTCCCCAAGATCATTTTACTTGAGTGAGGTTTGCAGTCTTTAGCCACCTAGCCTATACTCTGTCTGCGGTCTTCTTTGGCCTTCCCCGATCTTCATTACTTTGCATTTGGCGGGGATAAATTCGAGGAGCCAGTTGCTTCCAGCCTGTCCAGGTCTGTTTGTAGTCCTGCCTGATCCTCATCCGATATATTTCTTATTAATTTCACATCATCTGCAAACAGGGACACTTCTGAGTCTATTCCTTCCGTCATGTCATTCACATATACCAAAAATAGCACTGGTCCTAGGACTGACCCCTGTGGAACCCTGCTCGTCACAGGCGCCAACTCTGACACCTCGTCAGGTAACGTGACTCGTTGTTGCCTCTCTGTCAGGTATTCTCTGATCCATTGCAGGGCCCTTCCTGCTATGCGTGCCTGATTCTCTAGCTTTTGCAATAATCTCTTGTGAGGAACTGTGTCGAGCCTCTTGCAGGAAGTTCCTCAAGCCTGTGTAGTTCCCCCTTTTCTAGTTTGTCTTTTCCCATCCCTCTCCAGTTACCCTCTCCACTTGTAACTCTACTACGTATTCAAAACTCAGGACCATGTTACCACTAACTCCGAGGGGTCTTTCATATGTAATGTCCTCGATGTCCGAGCAACTCAGAGTGAATACGAGGTCCAGTCTTCCTGGTTCATCCTCACCTCTCTCTGTGGTAGTGTCCTTAACATGTTGATGCATGAGGTTTTCCAGTACCACATCCATCATTCTGGCTCTCCATTTTTCGGGACCCCCATGTTGCTCAAGGGTTTCCCAGTCAATCTTCTAGCGATTTAAATCACCAATAACTAGTAATTTTGCTCTACCCTTGTGAGCTCTTATGGCTACCTCAGCTAGTGTGTCCACCATTGCACTGTTACTCTCTTCATATTCTTCTCTTGGCCTCCTGCGGTTCTTTGGCAGGTTGTACATCACTGCAATGACTACCTTATGTCCCCCAGACTGAATTGTACCTTCTATGTAGTCCCTTTCTCCCATTCTTTCCTTTTCCTCAAATCCCCATCTGTTTTTATTGAGCAGTGCAACTCCTCCTTTCCCTCTGCTCCCTCTATCTTTCCTCAGGATCTGATATATGTGTGGGAAGATTGCGTATGTTATCATCCCGGTGAGTTTCGTTTCTGTGAGTGCTATGATGTCTGGGAACATCTTGATTCTTTCATGCTACTCCTCACATTTATTTGTTATTCCATCTGCATTCTTATACCAAACCTTCAACTTATTTTCTAAAACTGTGGTCTTGGGAGGACGTTGGGTTGGATTAGCCAGAGACCTGGTGGTGAACTTATGGGTGGTTGCTGTGGGGGTGGAGTTTGTTATGAGGGGGTTGAGGGCAGTTGGTACGGTGTGTGGGATTTGGGTTAGATTGTTTGGGTGCATTGGGGTTGTCGTTGTTGAGGTCCTTCTGTAGGTGGCCGAGATGTCACCTCACATATGACATTACACCCGTCCTAGTGTGATTTGGGTTTCAGTGTAAGAGACCTGTTATGCATTTAATGTTAATAATCCTAAACTAATATTCATATTATCATCAATACTGTTTTTTATGAAACTTGATTCAATTGTATTTCTCACAACCATAGACCCGCTTGATGAAACTTTCTCGAAATTCTGAAAATCAAATGGATAAACATAACATTAGGTTCATGACTACTTCTAATGCTATATTTCCGTTGTTGTAATTTTAGTTCATGTTTTTTTTTCAGTTTGACCGAAATAAATTTTATTATATTTATAAAGGGAATCATTTAGACGCAACCATCAGCCTTTTGGAAGGGAAGGGGTGGAATTTTTAATTAGATTTTTTTACTGTATCATTATTTTTAAATACAACTTTGATATAAAAATTCATAATTAGAGATGGCATATGAAGGTCTTCATGGTAAGGGAGAACCAAGATATTCTTGATTGAATATGATTATTTGTCCTTTTTTGAATTGTAAAATGTATTTCTAGCATTTTAAAAGATTTATCAGTTAAGTATTTTGGTAATTTTAGATCATTAGTTATTTCATAAATTGTCAAGATTTCTTCATCTAGGACCTCTGGGCTGCAAATACACAAAGCTTTCAAAAAACATGGATGAGAATACAAGAAGTTTAACCCTAACATGATGTGAAAAATAATAGTGACCACAAGAACTGTTATTTGTTGGTTTTCTGCATATTTTGACTTTGTAGATGAATGGTTCAGAGAACCGACAAGTTATAAATTAGACACATATGCAACACTTGGGTATCTTTATTTTGACTTTAAAATCATGATAATTAAGACTTCTAAAAAAGGCAATGATTTATTTTGTTCAAACTCAACAGTAAAATTTATGTAATATGCTGCGGTCAATGGTCACGTGAGGTCATCCTGTCCTAAGTTGTCTGGGAATTAGCGTGCGGTGTTACCGAGCACCATGGCTTGCTGTAGTGTTTTAAAATCTTAGGTTAAAGCGTTGAAGAAGGAGGTTCTACTTCTTCAGAAGAAAAAAGGTTACCAGCAGTGAGTTGGAGAGTGGCAGCCGCTTTAAGTGCCAAGTGGTTCACAATTCAGGAAGAAGGAAGATAAAAAAGGTTAATAGAGAAGATGTGAAGGTAGGAAATTGATTATCTGTTCTCCAGGACGAGTGTACTTCAGTGGTTGTAAGGTTAAAGGTACCACTGACTTCCCTGCTAATCAAAGTAAGAATATTCTGATTGTGGGAGACTCCCAGGTATGATATATGGACAGTGCTTTTTGTAACAGAGATAGGAAGGTCAGACAGAGGGCGTGCCTCCCAGGAGCTGGTGTTGGTGACTTAGTCAGCAGGTTGGATAATATTATGTCAGGTAATGGGAACAAGCCCATTATCTGTCTTAGTGCTGGTGGAAATGATATCGGGAAGGGTAGGAGACAGGAGCTGCTGGATAAGTACAGGTCAGCAATAGATGTAGTCAGGTCTAAGGGAGGGATCCAAATCATATGTAGCATCTTGCCTAGAAGGGGAGTGGGCAATGAATGGATGTCTAGGGCAATTTGTATAAATTGCTGGCTAGACAGGTACTGCAAGGGACTTGCAATCCCATTCATTGATAACTGGGACAAATTCAATGGCAAATGTGATATGTATGCAAGAGATGGGGTTCATCTTTCTGGGGCTGGAGTGGTTGCATTAGCCAATTCGATTGAGGGGGTCATTGATGACTTCTCTAGGACTTTAAAATGATAGATTATAGAGGTATGGGGGTTTGTGGGAAGCAATCAGGCTTCAGTAATAGGTTTGAAAACAAGAGATATTGCCAGGATACCCCAGAGATATGTTTAAAAGACAATATTCAAAATAAAGTTGCTAGTAAAGGCAAAGCAACTGTTCAACAAACAAAGAGAGATAGTAGAGGGCAGCGAGTGACTAGCTCCCTTAATGTTTACTATACAAATAGTAGGAGTCCAAGAAATATGATAGATGAGCTAAGATTACTTGAAAATGCAGGTAATATAGATCTTATTCCTATAACGGAGACCTGGTTCAACTTAAAAGATAGAAAAATGTCTTCTGAATGCAGCATACAGGGATATAAACTATTCCACACTGATAGGGTCAACATGAAGGGTGGTGGAGTGGCGATGTAAGTCAGAGATAATTTAAATTGTTGTGCTAGACAAGATATACGATTAGGAACATCGGACACAGAATCTGTTTGGCTACAGTTTCTTGAAGGTCGTGAAAAATTAATCTTGGGTGTGATTTATAGACCCCCAAACCTTGATATGGAGTGCAGTAAGCTGCTATGGGAGGAAATTCATAAGGCATCTAGATATGAAAATGTTGTGTTAATGGGAGATTTTAACCTTAGACAAATTGATTGGAACAATGTGACAGGAAATATTGAGTCTAGTGTCTTTCTTGATTCGGTTCAGGATTAATTTTTAAAACAGTTTGTGACAAAACCAACTAGAAGAAATAACCTGCTTGACTTGGTTCTTGCCAACAAAGAATCACTAGTTAATAATATTGAGGTTAATGATGAGCTTGGGGAAAGCAATCACAAATCACTTAGTTTCAATAAATCATGGAATTACCCAGATAACTGCAATCAAGTCACTGTTCCAGACTTCCGCTTCGCCGACTTCATGGGACTGAGAAATTACCTGGGTGGGCTAAATTGGGATGACCTGACTATGGGTCAGGTAGGTGGTGTTGGTTGCCAAAATGAAAACTTTTGCTCCGAGTAGGGAAATTAGATTTAACAAAAATTATCCCAAATGGATAAACAATAGATTAATACACCTCAATGGTCAAAAAAGAGGCATATATAGGCGTATCAAAACAGGGGATCGGCAATTAAGAAATCAAAATATTCAATTAAAGAGAGAAATAAAAAAAGGAATAAGAAAAGCAAAAATGGATTATGAGGCTAAAGTCGCAAGGGATTCTAAGACTAACCCAAAAGGGTTCTTTGAGGTATACAGGAGTAAGATCAGGGACAAGATAGGCCCACTTATGAGTAACTCAGGTCAGATCACTGACAGTGATAAGGAAATGTGTGAATTTTTCAACACTTACTTCCTCTTAGTTTTTACTCAGGAAGATACTAGCGAAATTCCAGAAATAATAAATTATGTAGAACAGGATGATAATAAACTATGCACGTTTGGG
Source organism: Cherax destructor (assembly GCA_009830355.1). Classification (NCBI taxonomy): domain Eukaryota; kingdom Metazoa; phylum Arthropoda; class Malacostraca; order Decapoda; family Parastacidae; genus Cherax; species Cherax destructor. The sequence continues at coordinate 98,954 of WNWK01005297.1, read as the reverse complement.
GTAACTAGTGACATAGTCCTCAGACAAATAGATAAGTTGAAACCTAACAAATCCCCAGATCCTGATCAACTGTTTGCAAGAGTTGTAAAGGAATGTAAAGAGGAACTTAGCATACCTTTGGCTAATCTTTTTAATATATCACTACAAACTGGCATAGTGCCAGACAAGTGGAAAATGTAATACACATTTACAAGGCAAGTGACAGGTCCTTAGCTTCGAACTATAGACTAATAAGCCTTACCTCCATAGTGGGAAAATTTATGGAATCAGTAATTGCCGAAGCAATTTGTAACCATCTTGAAAGGCATAAATTGATTAATGAAAATCAGCAGGGTTTTACAAAGGGGCGTTCCTATCTTACGAATTTACTAACATTTTTCACTAATGTATTTCATGAGGTAGATCATGGTATTGGATATGATATTGTTTATGGACTTCAGTAAGGCTTTCGATAGAGTCCCACATCAGAGGCTATTGAGGAAACTTAAGGCACACGGAATAGGAGGAGAATTTTTTTCCAAGATATAAGCATTGTTGACAAATAGGCAGTAGAGAGTTTGCATAAATAGGAGTATAGACTCCAAGCGTTCCCAGTAATTAAGGTAATTGACGGAACTTATATGTGCAGTAACTCTTGAGATCATTTATTTTTTTTACGTACTTAAGCAAAAGATATCTTTGTCTAATATTTATTTAGGAATTAAAAAAATCTACACTTTATCATGATTTCCCTCCATGATTTACGAGTAAGGTGGAAAGCGTTTCCGGTGTTCATAAAGCGAGAAAATACTGACGGCTGATTTTCAGAAACATCAGTTTTGCTCTCTCATGTGTTGACAAACTTAACTAAGCATCTCATGACACTTGAGTTTCCTAACCTTGTTTAATATTATGCATATTTGTAAACCTACTTCTGATATTATCTGCTTCCAGTATACCGCCCATCTCATCGCATTTTTTTTTTTTTATATTAAGGTTGAATATCCGACTGATTTTTTCTTGCTGGATTCCTGTTAAGAAATCTTATATTTTATTGTTGTGTTCTTCAGGAAAGCTATTTTACAGCCGCCTTGGGAAATTTCCTCCTCTGCATATTCGTTTTGGGTAAAATATTTTCTCTTTCAATCTTTTCTTGAGCTTTTATTGTTTTGTGTTAAAAATAAATCAGATCTTTGTAAATAAAAATATATTTTGTGGTTCAAGCCACTCGCTGGTGCTGGCACTTGTATATCTCCTTCGTTCAACGTAATCATATTACAGTCACTGAATCGCCTGCAGAGCTTTTCTGCTTCTGGAATCCCAATTACGCAGTGCGAAATTCTTAAGATTCTTAAGGAAACATTAAGACTCGCACGAGAACTCTCGAACGTCTCTGTCGTCTTCCGTTTCAGTGGATGAACGTCTTCAAGACCGCACCTGGAGAGTTACAACAATTACTCTCTCTAACTTCATACGTGTTTCACATTTATGCGTTACGGACACGTTGGTATTATTTCGTAATATAGATAGTGTTAACAACTGCGTCGTTATATACTATAAATACCTAGAGAGATGCAATATATTAAAGAGCGTTTCGAGAATGTAATACTATAAACCAAATTTTAGCTAGAACAGAGAATTTAATAAATCATTGAAATATCGAAGGGGCTTGGGAAAAGTATTCATAAGGCAACTTATTCTGATAAAAATCTCAATCTCTCTCTCTCTCTCTCTCTCTCTCTCTCTCTCTCTCTCTCTCTCTCTCTCTCTCTCTCTCTCTCTCTCTCTCCTCTCTCTCTCTCTCTCTCTCTCTCCTCTCTCTCTCAGGAATCCCGAATTTTCATAAAGCTGATTCCGAATGGATTTGACAAGTCTGCTAGATGACTGCGGTGAAGAAAAAATAATTAGTTTTAAGCATAAACAAAGAATATATATTCAGTGAAAGAATACATATTCAAGAAATTTTTTAATAGTATCTTTTCTTGTATATTTATTGTAAGCTATTACGAGTATTTTAAGCAAGTCATTCCTGGGGAGAATTGACGCGATACCTGTTGTAAATACGAGAAGAATTATACTTTAAATACCGTAGACGGAACAGTTCATAAATAACCCTCACTTTGGAGAAGCAAACTTAGCAGCGACATTTCATTTCATCAAGGTCCATATGTTGCGTGGCTTGACATGACCTTGCATGTCCATTCACCTCACTTTTGCCTGAATTTGACTTCTTCTTGACTTAAATTTTCTCTCATTTAAACTGATAATAGTCCTATTGGATCGAAATATCATTAAGTTTGCATCTGCATTTATATTACTTTTTGAAATAAATACAATATATAAAGAAAGCAACATAAATTAAATAAATTTCTAGTGACTACGAACGTTGATCTTAAGGAAATATAAAAAATAATCCTCAATCATTCTCCAGGCCCAGACAGAATATTTGATTGATTCCTGAAAGTATATAAGAAGCTTAGAGTGCCACTGGTAAGCCTCTTCAATAATTCATTGAATTCCACCACAGTACCAGAATCTTAAAGGGCTGCAACGATTTTTAGATCCAAAGGACAATTGTCTTAGTATTATTTGCTCTTCCTAGGCTGCTGTATTATGTATATGAGGAGAAAAAGGAAAATTTATCTTGATGATTATGTTAATTACATGATTCACACATTGGAGTTTTTAGTCATGTAATCGAGACCATCGTTAGCTTTCTTAGCAGGTCTTATTTGCAACAGTGGTTTCTAATTTTGTACGGAAAACCTCCATCTCAATTAGCCAAACCAAAGATTTCCTTAATAATTTTTAAATGTAAAATTGTCCACTTAGACCAACTAAATTTTTTTAGCACCTCTATGATATACTCTTTATGCCCTTCGTCCAATTTTAAGCTTAATTCTTGGCTAGTTGCAGTGTTGTTATTGATCAATACCACTTGTTCGTGGTCACATTAATATAAAATACTGCTCGTTGAGGATATACACTAAACGGGAAGGAGAATGAAATTAGCTCAGAGGCACCCACACCACCGTATGTCCTCGGACCAAGGGTAACACACCTAGCTTGGCTGGGTGCTTGGTTCTTGTAGGATTGCGTGGTCCTGTGGGTTAGAGCGTCATGGGTTTTCGCTCACTATGAGGCGAGCCAAATCAGCATGGGTTCGAATCCTTGGCTAGTCGCAGTGTTGTTATTGATATATAACAATTGTTCGTGGTCACAGTATAGTGTACAGTGCTGTGTCATGTTTTGTGATGTGTCGAAGAGCGCAGTGAGGGTTGAACTCTGCCAGGCTTGCCACCCCCCTACTCCTCCCTCATCCTTATCACTCACCACACCACCTCCTCCTGCTCCTCTCTCCCTCCCCTCCTACTACGAGAACATGAGACCCCCAACCACATCTTGGTCTATTCTCTCGTTCTTCCCCTCACTTCTCCCACCATCAACCACCCATGGTATGTACCTTCACACACATGTGCCATTTTCCCTTCAGCTCAAGCTTACCACACAGACTGAGGTATGGCAGATGATTCAGCTAGCCAGCCACAAAGCCAGGGAAACAGTGCACCTAACAATGAAAGAAGAGGCACATCTCAGGTGAGTGGAGGGTACCAGGCACTCAACAGGAATGACCTTATCCGTGGACACAATGAGTGTGCTGGATCACATATGGTCCCTGGAGTGAGCAGCCCACAGCCTCCACAGGCAGATGAAAGTTCCAATGGTAACCTCCTCAGTTGCGAAGATCTCCCTGCGGCAGGGAAATTCACAAACCTTCTCAAGCAGGTAAATGGAGGTTTCACCAACTTAGAAGCCCGAGGCACCATTAAGGCTTGGGGCAACCTACTCCTGATCGGCAATGTTTGTTTTGCAGTTCCTGCAAGAAGCGGCAAATTACTAACCGCATTAGTCACAAAAGCAGTGCGCAACTACCCAAGAACAGATAATTGTGTCCCTCTGCCCCATCATCGAAGGAATCACAGAGGCAGACCCAAGAGAAATTCCACTGAAAACGAGAAAATTTGCGAACAGGTTAGCAAAAAAAATTAAGAAGGCAACACAGTGGGAGCAATCAGAATAATCACAAGTGACGAAATTGTTACTCCCAAAGATGAGGCCACAGCCCGAGCACTAAGAGACAAGCATCCAGCCAGGGACACTGGAGTCTTTAATAACAACCCTGTGGAAGATCTCATCACTGGACAGTTAATTTTGCCAGTTAATTTCGTCAGAAGTCTATAAAGCGAAAGTGCCATTTCCAGTAGAATCTGCAGGTTACACTGGAATACAACCACAACACATCAAAGAGATGGTAAATCCAGTACTCGGAACAGCTGCATCAATTCTTCTCTCTGACTTAACACCCTTCGTCAACAACTGTCTGGCTGGGCGGATTCCAGAAGAAATTAAACCTTTTTTTTTTTTTTTTTTTTTTTGGGGGAAGCCTCATTATGCACTTTGAAGAAGAAGGATGGGGAAATCAGACCCATTGCTATCGGTTACATTCTTCGCCGTCTCATTGCCAAAGCAGCAGTAAAAAATATTCGAGTAGAAGCTGCCAGTTTACTCTAGCCACACCAACTAGGCTTTGGGGTCTCTGAAGGCAGTGAAGCGGCAGCTCATGCAGCAAGGGCTTATGTCAGGGACTTACCAGAAGACAAGGCCGTGGCAAGATGTGGTCTTGCCAGCTGTTCGGGATCAGTTCCCCAGTCTTTTTCTCTTCATTTCAGCTGGCTACAGCAAACCTTCAATTCTTTTGTTTGGCGAACATGATATTCCCTCATCAGAGGGTGTTCAGTGGGGTGACCCACTCGCTCCATTTCTTTCCTGCTTGTTCAGCAAGCTCACTATCTGGTGTCTGGATGATGGCACTCTGGGAGGTACAGAAGAGTCCCTGCTAGAGGAAGAACCCAAGTACTGAGGTCTGATGGAAGTCAAAAGCGTCCAGATGGAGTCACTATGCTACCCTGGAAGGATAGTAAGCAGATTGCCTGGTATTACACCTGTACCAGTATCTACATCTATGTTAACAGTACCTGTATCTATGTTAACAGTGGTAACTCATGTCACAGAGTGACATGGGTTACTAATGATATCTTTTGCCTTCCCTCAGAGAATTTTCCCTCCTATCTATTAGTGTCTTACAACACTGCATAGCTCCTGACGAAGCATGTGGATAAAATTCTCCAGAAAGGGGGTATCTCTCAGCCTTCTCAGACCCCTTTCAACCCCCTGTGGGATTTGAGGGACTCAGCTCTCCCGGAAGAGAGACTGATAGCCTCTCTTCCTTCCTGGTCAACATTTTAATTGGATCCGGGTGCAGTACCAGCGTCTACCAGCGTCAGAAGTTATGCCAAATTCTTCTTGCTAGAGAGCAGTGTTCGTTGCAATACAAGTGACAGTGAAATGAGAGAAAAGACTCTTTTTCCCTTAGTTGGAAAATTACAGAAATACCCTGCACCACTTTACCTACAATGTGTTACTATGATGAATTGTAGTCTATCGCTAGATAACAAGAAATAGACCACCTTGCATTGAAAACTGTGACGATGTTTAGCAAGGAGAGAAAGAATGATGGGTTCATCATTTCAGGGGTAGAAGGAGGGTTGAGCACACTACGCAGCTCAGATTGGCTTCAAGAGACAAACGAAATGTGTGTTACGTGGGCATCGCCCTCTTGCCAGGAACAGACAAAGGAACAGTAGTGATCAGTGCGTTCTTGACTCTTGTTCATTTGACAATCTCAGAAATTTGCTGTTAATCTATTACATAGTGAAGTGTAACCAGTCTTTCTGTTGTGAAAATACCACTAAAACTGAACAGTGTAGTGCAAACAGAGCGAGTGCTAACAGAACAGTCCTGACTGAGTGGAGGACAGTGGAACATTCCCGGAGACACTTTAGCTCCAATCAAGACACCTATACCGGGGTCACATTTTCCCTACCATAAACCAGGGAAAATTTTGGGTCAGCTACAAATACCCAGGTAAGTCTAGACATACCTTCTCCTAGTTAGGATGGCTGTAGCTGAGAGATAGGGGCGAGCCCTACCAGTGGACCCCGTGATAGGCGGGTCTTTGAGCCCAAACAAGTGTGTACAACTCCACTCAGCCTTGTCAAATGAGATTGTCAAATGAACAAGTCAAGAACACACTGATCACAACTGTTCCTTTGTCCATTCCCGGCAAGAGGGCGATGCCCACGTGACGTGCATTTCATGTCTTTTGAAGCCAATCTGAGCTGTGTAGCACCCTCAACCCTTGTTCTAGCCCAAAAATGTTAAACTCAGCGTTCTTTCTCACCTTGCTAAACATCGTCACAATTTTCAATACAAGATGGACGATTTCTTGTTATCTAGTGATACACTACAATTCATCATAGTCCCACATACTAGATAAAGTGGTGCAGGGTTTTTCTGTAATTTTCCTAAGGGAAAGAGAGTCCTTACTCTCTTTTCACTATCACTTGTATTGCAAGAACACTGCTCTCTAGCAAGAAGTGTGTGGCGTGAATTCTGATGCTGGTAGACGCTAGTACTGCACCTGGATCCAATTAAAATGTTGACCAGGAAGAAAGAGAGGTTATTAACCCCTCTTCCGGGAAGGCTGGTCCCTCAAGTTCTTCAGGGGGCTGAAGAGGGGCTGAGAGATAACCCTTTCTGGAGAATATTCTCCACAATGCACGAGAGTGCGAAAGTTCCAGAGTTTTAAGATTTCGATCTCCATGTGTCTTGTTCAGCACACACTCACACACACATCAATATTTATGTTGCTCATAATTTTTTAGTGAATTAAGATCTTACATTTTCAATGATAATCTGTGTGCAACATATCCTACAAAGCATCATTTTATCAAAGAAAATAACTATCAGTAGATTGGTAATACATAATACTGACAAGTTGATGAGTAAGACACAGGTATCGTATTTATCAATTCATAATCCATGTGTATTATTTATTAACTTGTCTGTACTGTATACCACTAACGCAGTGATACCCGTCCGACACTGCAACCCAATGTAATCATGGTATCTATCACATATCTATCGCTAATCAGTTGCCCAGCTATTAGACATGTCACAATTCCACTAGTGGGACCCTTCCACTTGTGTTGATGCCTTTAACTGCTGTACCTTTCTGATTGCTTCAGTTTTTCTATGTCCATCGTCCTGCTTATCATACCTATCAAGTCTGAGGGACTGATTATCACATCTTCCACTGTCTCCAGTAAGTTCTGCAACAAGTTGAAAACGTTTTCATAATAATAATATCCATATGTTGCACGTGAATCTTATTCATCAAGAAAGTAACCTAGACTACTGTAAACTGAGTAATGTCTAGTTTCTTTATCTTAGAAGTAAATAGTACTTGGGCTCCCTGGTTAGCAGGAATCTGAAGCAAAGACAACAGTGACTATGTACTCGAAAAAAAAACGTTAATAAACTTCTTGATAATAATTCGAGGAGTAATTCCGAGGGAAATACCATATAACAATCGATCACCTGTAAGGCTTTTTTTTATTTTACTATGGATTCTTGTCTTCCATGTTGCAGAATTAACTTGAATTAGTTGTAAAATATGCAGAAACGATGACGTGAGCAAGTGGACGCCGAGTGGCCATTAGTTGCGCATTACATTGTTTACCAAGTCTTACTCAGGGTACATTGAGAAGTTGTGTTTGATTTTAGAGCGGAGATTAAGGTTGTGATGGAAGAGATACAGACTCTTAGGGAAGAAATTGTGAAATTAAGAACCCGTTGAGATGAGTAAAGGCATGATACATTCAGCAACCAATAGCGTTATGGTCACTTTCGACGAAACAAAAATATAAATGTCAGTATTTTGGAGTGACTCAAATCTCTATACTCATTATTTTACAAATATTTTGATTACCATATGTAATAGGAAATAAAAAATAAAAATAAACTATTCAGAAGAGTTAATACTCTAGGGATACGTGTATGAGAATATATCAAGAATATGTAAAATTCCTATCAGGAATCAGAGAGCAAAAAAAAATCGATAGATTTTCAAAACAGGAGAGAAGAAGGAATGCATCCTGAAAGCAAATAAGATCACGATCTGGATCACAGACATGCAAGCGGCTCAGAAAATAATATTAAACAGCGGAATATCGCACACACGGGTCATGAGATGCTATAGAACACCAGCAGATGAGAGAGTTACACTGCCAGCATCAGGGTACACCACCACGGGGAACCATCCGATATCGCAAGAGCAAAATCGATGTTTCCGATAGTCAGCCGTCAGTATTTTCTCGCTTGATGTAAACCAGGAACGTTTCCCACCACACTCCTGAGCCGTCGATGTGAGTCAAGATCACAAATATGTAAAATTAAGTAATTCCACAAAACGTTTTAATAACTAATTGAGTTGCTATATTCCAAAATCTTAGAAATTATTCATAAATCACGAGATTACCCGTCCGGTAAATATAATTAATGTTCGAATATCAAATTGGTATACAATACCGACAGGTTGACAGTAGGCTTCTTCAGTCGAGTACAGGAAGTAGGCAGGAGCAGTAGAGATGTGAAGACTATGTATCAGTCCATCACTCTTGCAGATGTAGAATTGAGGTGGTCAGTCCCTCAGCCTGGAGAAGAGTTCTGTTCCATAGTCTGAAACAATGTGAAGATCAAGGTTAGGTTAGGTAAGGTTCGTCAGAACACCGGACAAGTGTTTCCTGACGCGGGTCTTAGATGATGACCCGCCGTTGGAGCTATGGTCACCTGCCCGAGGCCTCAAGCGACAGTGTGGAGACTTATATACTGTCCGACGTAATAAAGTTGCCTAACTGTTGCCTATGTGTCTTACCTACCAACCAAAATTAATGTTCAGTGGAAATAAGTCACTTTGACTGTTTTAGGTTATCCTAGGTAATTTTCATATATGGTACCATGCATGATAATTGTACTTATGTGTAACTGTGTCTTAATAAACTTCATCATGTAAGTAGCGATGGAAGAAAATATATTAAATATTCTGAACACTGTAAACACTCTTTCAAGCCTATATGTCTACCCTCCAACACCCCAGCAACCAGAAGTTCCCCACTCCTACACCCCAGCGACCACAACTTCCCCACTCCTCCACAGCAACACACCCACTGCAACCCAGCACCACACCTTCCACCCCACCCCCTGCACACAATTCACCCCAGCAACACACTTCCACCTTTCACAATCTCCCTTCACCACTCCTACACCCCAGCAACCACACCTTCCACATTCTACACCCCAGCAACCACACTTTCCCCACTCCTTTTTCCAGCAATCTCACCTTCACCACTCCTACACCCCAGCAACCTCACCTTACCTACTCTTACACCCCAGCAACCTCCCCACACCTTCCTCACTTATACTCTCCATCAGCCCCAAGCTTCCGCATTTCTATACTCAGCAACTCCATCATTCGCTCTCTCCTGCACCCCAGCAACTCTACCATTCTCTCCTGCACCCCAGCAACTCTACCATTCTCTCCTGCACCCCAGCAACTCTACCATTCTCTCCTGCACCCCAGGTAAGTTTACAATAATTTAATAATACACAAACACAATGAAATATATATTTTTCGTTAGGTTCAGAATGATTTTTGGCAAATTATTGCTTACATAAATTTTTGCTTGCCTTATTCAGCAAGAAGAGTGTTGCTATTTAAGCCAAAATCGCAAGTTTTACCTATTCGGCACGACATAAATATATATAGTTTTTTATTTTTTTTATTAATTTATTAACACATCGGCCGTTTCCCACCAAGGCAGGGTGGCCCGAAAAAGAAAAATCTTTCATCATCATTCACTCCATCACTGTCTCTCCAGAGGCATGCCTACACTACATTTATAAAACTGCAACATTAACACCCCTCCATCAGAGTGCCGGCACTGTACTTCCCATGTCCAGGAATCAAGTCCGGCCTGCCGGTTTCCTTGAATCCCTTCATAAATGTTACCTTTACACTCTAACAGCACGTCAAGTCCAAAAAACCATTTGTCTCTATTCGCTCCTATCTAACACGCTCACGCACGCTTTCTGGAAGTGCAAGCCCCTCGCACACAAAACCTCCTTTACCCCCTCCCTCCAACCTTTAATAAGCCAACCCCTATTCCACCTTCCCTCCACTACAGATCTATACACTCTCGTAGTCATTCTATTTCGTTCCATTCTCTCTACATGTCCAAACCATCTCAATAACCCCTCCTCAGCTCTCTGGATATAGTTTTCGTTATCCCACACCTCCTCCTAATCTCCAAACTTCGGATTCTCTGCATTATATTCACACCATACATTGCCCTCAGACACGACATCTCCACTGCCTCCAGCCTTTTCTTTGTTGCAACATTCACAACCCATACCTCACACCCATACAAGAGCGTTGGTACAACTATACTCTCATACATTCCCCTCTTTGCTTTCGTGCATAAAGTTCTTTGTCTCCACAAACTCCTCAGTGCACCACTCACCTTTTTCCACTCGTCAATTCTATGATTTACCTCATCTTTCATAGACCCATCTGCTGACACGTCCACTCCCAAATAGCTGAATATATTCACCTCTTCCATACTCTCTCCCTCCAGTTTAATATCCAATCTCCCGTTACCTTTCCAATATTCACTTTTAATTTCAATATTTTACATACCCTACCAAACTCATCAACCAACCTTTGCAACTTCTCTTCAGAATCTCCCAAAAGCACAGTGTCATCAGCAAAAAGCAACTGTGACAACTCCCACTTTGTATTAGATTCTTTATCTTTTAACCCCGCACCTCATGCCAACACACGAGCATTCACTTCTCTTACAACTCCATCTATAAATATGTTGAACAACCATGGTGACATCACACATCCCTCTCTAAAGCCTACTTTTACTGGGAAATAATTCCCCTCTCGCCTACATACTCTAACCTCAGCCTCACTATTATCTTAAAGACTTTTCACTGCTTTCAATAACCTACCTCCAATTCGATACATTTGCAACATCTGCCACATTGCCCCCCCCGTTCCACCCTATTATACGCCTTTTCCAAATCCATAAATGCCACGAAAGCCTCTTTACCATTATCTAAATACTGTTAACCTATATGTTTCACTGCAATATCACAATATGTTCACTATCCACTCTTCTTATTTTTTTCAATACTATTAATCTTAATTTAGAAACCTTCGAATACGAGATACAATAACTTCCATTCTTCTTCATATACTGCTAACTGTTTACATATAACACTTATTTTTGGTCTTTCATTTGTTTACCTTTTTATCAATATCTCTGTCTTCAGTCCTTCCCTTCCTTCCAGTTTTTTCTACGTTTCCCAGTTTGTTTTTTCCCAGCCTACCTATTTTGGGAACCTTTCCACTGTCCGTTGTGGCTATAGTCGAGGCCTCAGCTCTTTTCACTGACTGTGTTTACTGACTCCCACAGTATACTAAGGTAGACCAGTTGTTATTGTTGTCTTACGCCCAAGACCAAAGTGGCACTGCTGCCGTCCTTGAGTGGCACTTCTGCCGTGCGTGAGTGGCACTTTTCTGCCGTGCATGAGTGGCAATTTGCTGCCGTGCGTGAATGGCACTTTGCTGCTTTTCGTGAGTGGCACTTTGCTGCACTGGGTTAGTAGCACTTTTCTGTCATGTGTGAGTGGCACCTCAGAAAGTGGACGGCAAGTCAAGAAGAACTGTGGTACTAACACACTGTGGGCAACATCTCAGAAAGGACTGTTGTACCAACACGCTGTGGGCGACAGCTCAGTATGTGCTGTACTCTCTTCACACCGAGGCTTGTACAGAGACAGGTTTATCGTCTCATCACAAAGTGGGTTTTATTGGAGATTATGTTCCAATTATTTACTGAAAGGCTCCACAAGTCTGCTAACTGTGACACACTGTGGGTGCCTCAGGGTGTCTGCTGATCCCAAAAACTATGTGGCACCCCCTGAAGACTTGGTGGATCCAATATATATGTGCCATCCCTGTGCGGCTTATGGCTCCCACACAGTAATGGTCGTGTCACTTCTGGAAGGTTTGTGGCACACACCATATGTGTGGCACTTAAGATAGTTTGATCCCACAACACTATGTTGCAGGTAAAGTAGGGAAGGAGGAACTTGGGGAGTGAGAGGGTCGTCTAATGAGTAGAATGGAAGGAGTTGTGTAGGAAAGTGGTGAGGGGGAAGGCATGGTATGGAAAGGGTGTGGTGAGGGGGAGAAGGAGAGGAAGAGACAGGAGGAATGATTTATAGTTGTGGTGTGGGAGGGGAGAGAACTGAACATGGTACAAGAGGGAGAGGGGAGCGATGGAGGAGAAGGGTTAAGAATAGGGGAGGAGAACAGAGCGACGTGAGGGGAAGACTTTAGGTAAGGGGTAGAGAAGTTAGGAGCATGAGGGAAGGGGAAATTTGAGGGAGGTAGTTATTGAACAGTGGCTACGTCCTCTCGTCTCCTTTCTTGCGACTCCTAATTGGTCAACGTGTGGCTCGTATTGCCTTGGATATATTAGCTGGGGTCTGACTGCTATTGCTAGTGCTGTTACTGCTACTGCTGCTGCTGCTGCTGCTACTGCTCCTGCTGCTGCTCTTGTAAACCTCCTCAACACACTCTCCACTTGTAGTGTGTCTCCGTTTATGAGATCCACGTTAAAATACGTCACTCATTATTACACATAACAACACCAATAATAATAATAATAATAATAATAATAATAATAATAATACAAATTGTTACTACTTCTGTTACTGATGTTGGTACTGCTACTGATACTGATATTACTGCTGCTGCAGCTGTTGCTGCTGATGAAGCTGATGATGATGCTGCTGCAACTGATAGTGCTGCAGCTATTGCTACTATTAAGTGTCAGACAGTATGGTATAAACATTGGTAAGAGATACCGAAAAATTGGTTCAGAAAGACACGTGAAAAAGGCATTAGGACATTTTTATTTAAAAAACGATTCAGTCCTGGGACCTTGATCACTTCTAACATAAAGAGGTTAAAGATACAATATATATAGGTGGAGAGCGGAGTGTGAGTGACACATTGTGACCTGAAGAACGCCATGGGATCATGTGACTCCTGTGTTGCTAGGTAGGTGGCTCTTTGCGTGGTTGAGTATCATGTATGATAATGCTTTTGAAATTTTGTAGTTTCCATTATTATGTTTGTAGTGTCGGTGACGGCGATTAGCGAGGCTTCCAGACATCGTCGACGTCAAACACCTTGTTCGGTGAGGACGAACTGTACCTCATCCCAATTCATCAGATGACCAGTGGAGTTCCTATTGAGGACACAGGGGTACCATAAGTCGTCTCTGTTGCTGGCGTTTCAATGTTCGTTCATGCGGACTGAAAGATTTCTGCCTGTTTTCCCAACATATTTCTTGACACAGTATCCACATGGGATGGTGTAGACGCCCGCTGGGGAAGTTAGAGGAAGTTTCATTCTGAGTTCTTTGATAGATGATGGAAACATTTATGGTGGAAACATTTATGTTGCTTTTAGCAAGTACCTGGCGAGTACTCTTGGCAACGTCACCACTGTTCCATTGGGTATTTGTTGAGTATAGCTTGTGCCTTGAGTCTGTAATCCCGGATGACGAAAGGTGGAAACTGAAGATGTGTGTAGGCATGTGTAATGTAGATGGATTCTTCAAGGTCACATGGTGAGCTGTTTCAAGGAAACAGGTCACCATGTTTCACTCACACCCCGCTCACCACAAATATACACTGTCTTTTTAATCTCTTAATGTTAGAAGTGATGAAGATCCCAGGACCGAAACGTTTTCTAATAAATATATCCTAATGTTTGCTCATGTGTCTTTCTCAGCCATTAATATTTCAATTACTAAAATGTCTACTGCTACTACTACTATTGACGCTCCTAATACTAACGTTGCTAATATTAAAGAATAAAAAACACAATTCCGTGACTGGAATAATACACAGATAACCCGCACATTGAAGACTGAAACTTATGAGAACGTATCGGTCCGACTTGTACCATTAAATACTCACCATTAAATAGTGGACACCCTGTATAATACTTGCAATTGTTAAGAACACAGTAACTGTTATATGGAGCAAACAAGAAAGTAGTAGACAAAAGCATACACAAAATATTGTTTTTTTAGTACTCTTATGATCCCATCACCAATGTTATTTACAGTTTGTAAATGAGATTTTGTCACATACCTTAAAATAAATATCTTAACAAACAATAAAATAAGAAGAGTATTCTCACTAGTTACAACTTAAACACCTATACAGATGACAAAAGTTTTAGTATATGCTAAGTAGTTGAAAGTAGGTAAGTGACTTCCTTCCTAGGCGACGTGTAATTACAACGAAAACTGCACCATTGTGAGTAGAGGCCCGTTCATTCACACTGGCAATACGCTACTGGGCTTTTAGTTGATTGGTGATCAAATGCAGGATGTGTGGTTGTGTGTGTGATGAACGCCAAATAAAAATGACGTACTCGGCGCACGCCACACCCCTATCCTCCGAGAGGTGTTGCAGTTGAGGTCCTTCAGGATGCATCAGATTCAGTAGCCTGTCGCCTAGGTAATGATTAAGGGGAAAAAAGAGAGAGTAAAAATTATAGAGGAATAAGTCTGTTGAGTATACCTTGTAAAGTGTATTGTTGAGTTATTATTGAAAGAATTAGGAGTAAGACAGAGATGAACTAGGAGGCTTTAGGAAGGGTAGGGGGTGTGTAGACCAAGTGTTTGCAGTGAAACCTATAGGTGAACAATATTTAGATAAGGGTAAAGAGGCGTTTGTGGCATTTATGGATATGGAAAAGTCATATGATAGGGTTGATAGGGGGGCAATGTGGCAGATGTTGCAAATGTATGGAATAGGAGGTAGGTTATTGAAAGCGGTGAAAAGTTTTTACGAGGATAGTGAGGCTCAGGTTAGAGTATGAAGGAGAGGGGGATATTATTTCCCAGTAAAAGTAGGCCTTAGACAGGGATGTGTGATGTCACCGTGGTTGTTCAATATATTTTTAGAGATGGAGTTATAAGAGAAGTGAATGCTCGGGTGTTGGCAAGAGGTGGGGAGTTAAAAGATAAAGAATCTAACACAAAGTGGGAGTTGTCACAGTTGCTCTTTGCTGATGACACTGTGCTTTTGGGGGATTCTGAAGAGAAGTTGCAGAGGTTGGTGGATGAGTTTGGTAGGGTATGTAAAAGAAGGAAATTAAAAGTGAATATAGGAAAGAGTAAAGTGATGAGGATAACAAAAAAAATAGATAACGGAAGATTGGATATCAGATTGGAGGGAGAGAGTATGGAGGAGGTGAATGTGTTCAGATATTTGGGAGTGGATGTGTCAGAAGATGGGTATATGAAGGATGAGGTGAATCATAGAATTAACGAGGGGTAAAAAGGTGAGTGGTGCACTGAGGAGCTTGTGGAGACAGAGAACGTTATCCATGAAAGCAAAGAGAGGAATGTATGAGAGTATAGTTATACCAACACTCTTGTATGGGTGTGAGACATGTGTTGTGAATGTTGCAACAAGGAGAAGGCTGGAGGCAGTGGAGATGTCATGTCTGAGGGCAATGTGTGGTGTGAATATAATGCAGAGAATCCATAGTTTGGAGATTAGGAGGAGGTGTGGGATTACCAAAACTATTATCCAGAGAGCTGAGGAGGGGTTATTGAGATGGTTTGGACATATATAGAGGGTGGAACAAAATAGAATGACTTCGAGAGTGTATGAATCTGTAGTGGAGGGAAGGCGGGGTAGGGGTCGGCCTAGAAAAGGTTGGAGGGAGAGGGTAAAGGTGGTTTAGCGTGCGTGAGCGTGTTAGATAGGAGCAAATGGAGACAAATGGTTTTTAATACTTGACATGCTGTTGGAGTGTAAGCAAGGTAACATTTATGAAGGGATTCAGGGAAACCGGCAGGCCGGACTTGAGTCCTGGAGATGGGAAGTACAGTGCCGGCACTCTGAAGGAGGGGTGTTAATGCTGCAGTTTTCTAGCTGTAGTGATGATGAAAGTTTTTCTTTGTCGGGCCACCCTGCCTTGGTGGGAAACTGCCTATGTGTTAATAATAATAATAAAGGTAATGATTCAGCTTTTCGTCTCTGTCACCCTACCCGAATGGCACTTCTTGACAAAATTGTTAAAATATGGAAGATAAAAAGGAGAAACAACAGATAGTGTCTCTAGTGTAGGTCCAAAATACATGTACTTGCAAATTATAGGAATATGCCATATCACTCAAAAATCCTTACTACCTTTCTATAGTAAGGAAAAAAAAAGAGCTTAAGGTTATATCTCCCTATGCCTTACAAATATGTAAAAAATTGTAATATATGTACAATAATAAAAACGTCCTATTTATTATAACATTTATCTTCAACATCCTATTAGCTAACAGGCTAATTGGATTTTCGGTATCAGTGGTTATGGTCAGTGAATAATTTGACCACACAGGGTGAGGATAACACATACACATAGAAGTGTTCTAAGTTAAATAACCGAGTCAGAGCCTCATTTTCAGTGGTAGAGCAGACCAGTTTTAGAGGCATAAGCTTTCAAAGTAGTGGGTCACTGGGTGGAGAACTCCCTCCTCAGATGCTTGAAGAAAAGCTATGCCTACTCCCATTTGAGAGACTATGAATAATATAGTGATAATAACATGTGTGATGCGCACAAATTTTCAATATTTAAAACAGCACAAACAGGGTTCTGCTCTTTGTGAATGTGGTTAATGGCTACTATGTAGATTATTTAACAGAATTCATATAGAATCCAACTATCCCATGGAGTTGTGTAATTATTTTCTTACTGTGGGACTCTCTTAACACTGGATGGCTATTAGACAGGTATATTTAGGTGCTATTTTCCCTTTTGTCAGTACAAGCCCTGAAAAAAGTAACTAGGGACAACCAAATATTAATTTATTAAAGGGAATCGTAAACTCAGAATTAATACACCGTTCAAAGAGGCCTCTGAGATGGGAGAGAAGTTTCTCCCAGATGTCATAAATGAGTAGTTAGTTGTTTAACTACGCTTGCATGCCGTGTAGCCCCTTCTTGACCAAGTGGATATTTTGTTATTTAAAAGAATTTTATTTTTTTTATGAAATATATGTATTTCTTAGGATAAAAATTAAGATTTTTTTTCTTCTTAAAGGAATTGCTAAATTGTAAAAAAAAAAATTGAGAAAATTTTATTTCTAAAAGAATATTTTATTTTTTAAACAATGCTTATTTTTTAAAGCTTGTTTTGAAAAGAATTTTTCATTTTTTTAAATATCTTTACACACACACACACATATATATATATATATATATATATATATATATATATATATATATATATATATATATATATATATATATATATATATATATATATATATATATACGTATATATATATATATATATATATATATATATATATATATATACATATATATATATATATATATATATATATATAAGGTTAGGTAAGTTTTCTAAGTTTCTTTTGGTTCAAAATTAAAATTTTTACATTAACATAAATGAAAAAATATATCTTTAAACGTATAGAAGAAAATTTTAAAAGGACTTAATTTTAGATGAGTTCTTGCTAAATGACCAGTTTTACCTAATCGGCACGACAAAATATATATATA
Organism: Cherax destructor; assembly: GCA_009830355.1. Lineage (NCBI taxonomy): Eukaryota > Metazoa > Arthropoda > Malacostraca > Decapoda > Parastacidae > Cherax > Cherax destructor. Next base: position 81,332 of record WNWK01005297.1, on the reverse strand, counting down.
TATATATATATATATATATATATATATATATATATATATGTCGTGCCGATTAGGTAAAACTTGCGATTTTGGCTTAAATAGCAACGCTCACCTTGCCATATAAGACAAGCGAAAATTTGTGTATGCAATAATTTCGTAAAAATCATTCTGAACCTAACGAAAAAATATATTTCATTGTGTTTGTTTATTATTAAATTATTGTAAACGTATCTAAAATATATTTAGTTGGGTTAGGCTAAATTAAATTGCGCTTGTTGTAATAAGGTTAGGTAAGTTTTCAAAGTTTCTCTTGGTACAAAATTTTAAATTTTACATTAACATAAATGAAAAAATATATCTTTAAACGTATAAGAAAATTTTAGAAAGGACTTAATTTTAAGTGAGTTCTTGCTAATTGACCAGTTTTACCTAATCGGCACGATATATATATATATATATATATATATATATATATATATATATATATATATATATATATATATATATAAAAAGTTAAGAATTTATTTAAAAAATAATAAATTATTTAAAAAAAAAATCTTTTTAAAGATTTTGTTAATAAAAAATTTAAGAGAATTTTCTTTTAAGAATTGTTTTCACATTTAAAGAAATTATTTTTTAATTTAAAGAAATTATTTTATTAAAATATTTTTTTAAGTATATATTAATAAGATTTTATTAAAGATGATAATCTTTTCACAGATTTTTTTAAAATTTGTTTTTAAAGATTTTTGTTTACTTTTAAAAAATTATTTTAAATGTTTCCCATAAGAATTTATTTTATTAGAAATATTTTAAATCTTCTACCTTATAAGAATATTTTTTTAAGATCTTTTCTTAATGAAGTTTTTTTTTAAGAATTTATTTTAAAGAATTAATTTTTATTTAAAAATTATTGTCTAATAGAAATCGTTTCCATTAGATTTTTTTTTAGCGGCACTCGATTAAACAAACACGACCTGCCAGAACATGAGCGTCAGTCTCCCCACAGCTGTCAGCTGCCGCGCAGTGCAAAAGTCCGCTGAACTTCGGTGTAAACTATTTTGTGTTTCTCCGCATTTTATAGTGTTTTATTTATATTATTTGCATAAGTCACCATGGGGGCCTAAGAAGATTAGTGATAACAGCCAACCAAAAAGAAAATTGATTAGAGTCACAATAGAGATAAAAAAAATAAGAACTCATAGCAAAATATGAAAGCAGTGCCGGTGTGTTTTTGACATCAAGTTGGAATAAATGTGATAGATAGATAACCTTTATTGCTAATATTAGCATAATTACACAACACTGTATTCGCGCCACCGCTAGTATCCGGTTACACTGGTCAACAATTTTTGAAAAGTTGTATGCTTCTTAAATGAGATTAGTTAATTCTTATGTATTTTCATGTCCTGAATCCAAATATCACTTTGAAGAGTCCTTCAATGGCAGCAAGGAGCCTTCTGTTTCTCAGTCTTGAACGTTCACCTTAGTAATTATGAATCTGCTTCAGTGTGGAGTGCACTGAGTACGTCGCCTTTATTCGGTGTGCGTCACAGCCACATCGTGTTATCCCTCTAGACTCAGCCAAACCCCCGGTAGCTTATTGTCTTATAGGTGACGGGTCCTATGAGTGTACCGAAGATACACCACCAGTTATGAACGTCAACCAATCACTAACTGACTTTGTTCCAACAACCAGGTCTGGAGGTCAGTCTTTCACTACCTGCATGATGATAAACACATACTGGGTTCTCTCTCTTTATAAATATATGAGCTATTGGCAGTGAACGTGCTCATTATTGTTTTCTCTTATTACGTTTCTAAAAGTATACTTTATGCTAACTTTTTTTGTATATTCTGTAAATAGTGAATATACTTATATCTGATTTTTGGTGGCGAGAATATGCAGAAATTCAAAATATATACCTTTCATGTTTACTTATGTCTTTATTATTCCTTGGTCGCTCCTTTACTGCCGATCTATATTACGGTCAGGTACCACCGGCCTACTAATTATTCCTGTGTTCGTAAAATGCGATGCTAGTTCTGAAGTACTTTTGTTGTTTTGCTTCCTAACTGTTCTGCGTGCTAGTTGCCTTGCCAACGATTGCTGTTATCTTACGTTGCTGCTGCCTTGCTTGGTGTTATAGCTTGACACTGAATATCGTACCATTTTAACTGTTGCACAGCTTCTTGAATTAATTCGCAACAAACTAATGAATCGTAGTTTCTCAGTTTAGTGTGTCTGCTGCACAGGGGCTCCTACGAGTCTTCTCTACCCCCTCCATTTCCTTTCTCGTAATGGTGTCGATCAAATTCCTGAAGGTAATCCTGATTATCCTCTAATCATGGAGGGAACAGCGTTCATTCATCGAAGAACAATATGACAAAGAGAAAGAGAGGAGGAAGTATGGTTGTACCTGTGATAAGCATTTTAGTGTGCAAATACTTATGTCGTTGATACCTAGCTTTTCAGAATATGAGCCTGTTTAATTCTTCGAGCTCTTCAAAATCGGGGAGACCGTTACAGGGGCCAGTCGAGCATTGGGCGGCACTTATTCACACAGCATTGTATAGAAAAGCACAGACGTCAGTGCTTATCAATGTATACTGGCAAAATATAGATGTGAGTTTAATTTCAATAAGCGTCCTCCTGAACAGTCTTGGGTTGATTCTGCTAGGCAACAGCCATAAAGCTTAGTGAAGCAGTAAAATGCTGTGGGCGTGGCCAACTTCAGTCGCTTGGTGCAGTTGGTGTTATTGGATAAGTTTCTTGAATTTTTAGTATACATGTTCTTATATTTCTTTAAGACCACACCCTAAACGCAGTGTTGGAAGCGGCAAAGTTTGCAGAGACATTCTTGCCGATAGTATTCTGGTGATAAAGGTCACTGGGGAAAAATTAGCCCCTGTGGCGTGAAGGTTCTGCCGCATTTGTAAAAACAGATAAATATTAGGAGAGACAATGCTTCAGAGCTTGTGTGGTGCAAATACTACCAAAAGATAGGCCATATTATCACCGACTGTTTCAAACTCCAGAGACAGTCTTTACGAAGTGGTGAGTGTGGGTACATCGGGTAGGTTCGAAACCCATAGGCAATATTTCGACTGTAGCTTATACTTCCGTTTCCCAAAATGAAATTGAAAAATAAATGGCGAAGTGTCTTTAAAAAAAGGTGATCCACGTTCACCACCTTTAGGGATACCGAGGCTTAGTTGTTCGTTGTTAATGGATGTGCTACATCACACCTCTTAATAATGAAGCTATTCATAAGAGGCGGACATATATTTTGATTGAGATGATTTACGGGGAATTAAAATTTCATACAAACTTACATAAACCTATTCACTTGAATTTCACTCTTCGTTGACGATCGTTGAAATTGGAGACACCTTTTTTGAGTGTCTGAAACTACGACACTGAGGATTTTGAAGGTATCCGAGCCATTCTGGGATGCTTTAATTTGGTTCAATAACTTTGATCATAGAGGACGTGCACATGCCAATTGTTCCTAAAATTTATTCCTTTTCCGTACAGAAGTGCTTAAATATAAATCCGATTGATTGAGGGGTTCTCGAGTCATGACCGAAATAAAATCGTAGAGCTGGAAGAATAAAAAAGAAAATTCGTGCAACCACTTAAAGATTTCCCTTCAGGGGGATATTTGCTAAGAACTAATTTAAAGAAAAATAAACTTTTCAAGTGAAAATTTGAATCAATAAAATGAGTATTAAGCGCTAAGAGACATATATCTCATATGTATATATATATTTGTAACTTATTTAGTTTTTTTTTTTTTGCCGTTTAGAGATATGTTATTTGTGAATAACATTATGTTATGTTAGTGTTAGGAGTAAAGCTAATTTCGGCTACTGTTTGCAGTAACATAAAATTCGAATTATTTTGTCTACCCTCAAAAAAAAAAAAAAAAAGGTTTTGTGTAGTAGGCTCATGTACCTCAATTAAATCTAAAATTTTCCTCCTTCTCATTCTCAAGTATTTGCTGAAGAGGACCTCAGCTGAAGGTTTAAATATCTAGACAACCTGCAGCCACAACTAGGTGAGTACACACACACACACACTTACACTCTCACGACATACAAAATACTGCGGGGAATTGACAAGGTAGACAGTGACAGGATGTTCCAGAGAGGGAACACAGAAACAAGGGGACACAACTGGAAGCTGAAGACTCAGATGAGTCAAAGGGATGTTAGGAAGCATTTCTTCAGCCACAGAGTAGTCAGGAAGTGGAATAGTCTAGAGAAAGCTATAGTGGAGGCAGGAACCATACATAGTTTTAAGACAAGGTATGATAAAGCTCATGGAGCAGGGAGAGCAGAGACCCAGTAGCGGACAGCGAAGAGGCGGGGCCAGGAGCTGAGTCTCGACCCCTGCAACCACAATTAGGTGAGTACAATTAAGTGAGTACACTCTCTGTCTCACTCTCAAACTCTCTTATTCTCTCTTTCTCTCTCTCTCTCTCTCTCTCTCTCTCTCTCTTCTCTCTCTCTCTCTCTCTCTCTCTCTCTCTCTCTCTCTCTCTCCTCTCTCTCTTTTCTCTCTCTCTCCTCTCTCTCCTCTCTCTCTCTCTCTCCTCTCTCTCTTCTTTCCTTCTTCCTCCTCTCTCTCCTTCCTTCTCTTTCCTCTCTCCTTCCTCCCCTATTCTCCCTTCCTCTCTCTCCTCCTTTGACTTTTCCTTTCTTCCTTTTCCTCTCTTCCTTTCTTCCTTTTCCTCTCTTCCTTTCCCTCTCTCCTCTTCTCCTCTTCCTTCTCTCTCCCTATCCCCTCCTTCTCCCCATCCCCTCCTCTCCTCCTCCTCCTCCTCCCTCCCTCCCTCTCTCCCTCCTTCCCTTCACTCTCTCCACTCCTCTTCTCCCTCCATTTATCTCTCCCTTACAACTTCCCCACCCGCAAAAACACACACACACACACACACACACACACACACACACACACACAAATAGCAGACACATGCATTACAATACCTAACCCATTAAAAAATGGAGGCTCAGAGAGGAAGTCGAAGGCTTAGGAGATCAGTGGAAGATGGTCCAGGAAAGGACGAATGCATGGAAGAGCAATGTAAGAAGATGGAACAAGAGTTGGAGAGCAAACTAGGTGAACTTTGTGTGAAAATGGAGAAGAGGATGGAGGCAGAGAAGAAAACATGGGAGTAGCAAGCTGAAGCCACAGAAGCCAGAATACAGGCCATAGAATATGAGGTAACTATGCTGAAGCGAGTTACAGGGCTGTTGCCCAGAGGAAACATGGCAAGTGAAGCAGGTACACTCCTATTGATAAAGGAGCCAAAAGGAAATGAATTAGACAAGACTTACACTAAGGCCATATCAGTCCACCAAGCAAGGTCAAGAAATGAAGGGGGAAAGCTGTTGGGATCAGGAATAGCAGTAAGTGAGGGGAGAGAACGTAGAGAAGGTGATAGGTCCCATGCAGACGCATGATCATGCCACCAAGAGTTACAGGAAAAAATGAGGGACACAATGGCCATGTACAAACTTGACCCAGAGACACACAGGAAAAAGTAATGGGAGGAAGAGAGGGAGAAGTCAGTGTTTATTCATGGGCTCCAGGGGAACGAAGGGAGGATATACTATGAAAGATGGCAGAGAGAAAGACAGGAGATTGAAAACATCATCAAAGAAATAAGCTAAGCTAGGAGGACTTGACTGAGATAGTAAATTTTCAAAGAATAGGGGGGTACTTGAAGGGGATAAATCGGCCTTTCAAACTGATTTTCAAGACAGAAACGGTGTAGAAAAGGATCTTGCAAGAGAATCCATTGCTGAAGGAATCATCAGCATACAGGAGGGTGTTCCTAGACTGCGACAGAAAAATAACAGAACGACAGCAGCTGAGGGAGAGGGCAAAGAAACGAAATTGGCTAGAAGGAGGGACAAGGACAGAGTCAGCAGAGGACAACCAGAGCCGAGTGGGGCAACAAGCGCAAGCACACACAGAACCACCCTCAGAACCCCACAGCCAAACACGCTATCCCCAAACAAACCACAATCCAAACTTACAGCCCCCACCCCACAATATGCTGTAGAAACCCACAGCACACTGCCAGGTCCAACACCCCACAGACCCCCCAGAACACAGTGTTGGAGAGACAACTGAAGGTATGGTACACCAACTCTGATAGAATAACGAATAAGTGGGAGGAGTGGCACGAAAGAATCAAAGAAGCATCACCAGGCATCATAGCTCTCACAGGAATGATATTAAATGCCATCTTTCTATGGGATATCAGATCCTGAGGAAACACAGAGGGAACAGAGGGGGTGGAGTGGCACTGCTAATCAAAAACCAATGGAATTTTGATGAGCTGGAGGTGGAGAGAGAGGAGAATCAAAAGAATACATAATAGAAACACTTCAGTCTAGAGGTCCCAAGGTGGTAATTGCAGTGATGTATAACCCACCACAGAAGAGCAGGAAGCCAAGGCAAGAGTATGATGAGAGTAACAGAGCGATGGTTGACACACTGGCTGAAGTGGCCAGAAGGGCTCATGTGAGCAGTGCAAAGCTGCTGATTGTGGGTGACATCAATCACAAAGAAAGTGACTGGGAGAAACTGGAGCCACATGGGGGCCCGGAAACTTGGAGGGCTAAGATTATGGAGGTGGTGTTGGAAAACCTCATGTACCAACACGTAAGAGAAACTACTAGAGAGAGAGGAGAGGATGAAGCAGCAAGACTGGACCTAGTATTCACCTTGAGAAGTGCAGATATTGTGGACATCACAAATGAAAGACCCCTCGAGGCCAGTGACCACGTGATTTTGAGCTTCAAATACATAGTAGAGTTAAAAGTGTAAAGAAAAGCAGGAAGGGCAGGATGAATGAAGCCAAACTACGAAAGAGGGGGACTACACAGGCATGAAGAATTTCCTGCATGAGGTTCAGTGGGACAGAGAACTGGCAGGGAAGTCAGTAAATGAGACAACAATATGCAAGGATGCTGAGAAGAAGTTTGTATCCAAGGGTAACAAAAATAAAGAGAAAGCCAGGATGAGCCCTTGATTCACCCGAAGGTGTAGAGAGGCAAAAACTAAGTGTGCTAGAGAATGAAAGAAATATAGAAGGCAAAGGACCCAGGAGAATAAGGAGAGCATTCGATAAGACAGAAATGAATATGCTCAGGTAAGATAGGAAGTCCAACGGCAATACAAAAATGACATAACAGCGAAAGCTAAATCTGATCCGAAGCTGTTGTACATCCACTTCACAAGGAAAAAAACAGTCAAGGACCAGGTAATCAGGCTGAGGAAGGAAGGAGGGGAGATCACAAGAAATGGCCGCAAAGTATGTTAGGAGCTCAACATGAGATTCAAAGAAGTGTTCACTAAGGAGACAGAAGGACTACAGAAAGTCAGAGAGGTGGGGTACACCATCAAGTGTTGGACATAATACATACGACCGAGGAAGAAGTGAATAGGCTGCTTTGCGAGCCAGATACCTCAAAGGTGACGGGGCCGGATAACATCTTTCCATGGGTCCTCAGAGAGGGAGCAGAGGCGCTATGTGTACCACTAACATTAATTTTCAACACATCTATCAAAACAGAGCGCCTACCTGAGGTATGGAAGACAGCAAATGTAGTCCCAATATTTAAAAAAAGGAGAAAGACACGAAGCATTAAACAAAAGACCAGTGTCGCTGATATGTATAGTATGCAAAGTCATGGAGAAGATTATCAGGAGAAGAGTGGTGGAGCACCTAGAAAGGAATGAGCTTATCAACGACAATCAGCACAGTTTCTGGGACGGGTAATCCTGTGTCACAAACCAACTGGAGTTCTATGACAGGGTGACAGCAGTAAGACAAGAGAGAGAGACGTGGGTAGACTGCGTTTTTTTGGACTTTAAGAAGGCGTTTGACACAGTTCCTCACAAGAGATTAGTGCAAAAGCTGAAGGACGAGGCAGGTATAACAAGGAAGGCACTGCAATAGATCAGGTAATGCCTGTTAGGAAGACAACAGCGAGTCATGGTACGAGACAAGTGTCAGAGTTGGCGTCTATGATGAGCGGGGTTCCACAGAGGTCAGTCCTAGAACCGGTGCTGTTTCTGATATATTTGAACGACATGGCGGAACGAATAGACTCAAAAATGTCCTTGTTTGCAGATGATATGAAGTTGATGAGAAGAATTCAATCAGACGAGGACCAGGAAGAACTACAAAGGGATCTGGACAGGCTGCAGGCCTGGTCCAAAAACTGCCTCCTGGAGTTCAACCCCACCAAGTGTAAAAACATGAAGATTGGGGAAGAGCAAAGAAGACCGAAGACGGAGTACAGTCTAGAAGGCCAGATACTACAAACCTCACTCAAGGAAAAGGACACTGGTGTGAGTATAACACCAGGCACATTTCTCGAGGTGCACATCAACCAAATAACTGCTGCAGCATATGCGCTCCTAGCAAACATAAGAATAGCATTTCGACATCTTAATAAGGAATCGTTCAAAACCTTGTACACTGTGTACGTTAGGCCCATATTGGAATATGCAGCACCAGTTTGGAACCCACGCCTAGCCAAGCACGTAACGAAACTAGAGAAAATGCAAAAGTTTGCAACTAGACTGGTCCCGGAGCTAAGGGGTATGTCCTACGAGGAAAGACGGCCTGACGACACTGGAGGACAGGAGAGAATGGGAGGATATGGTAACGACATACAAAATACTGAGAGGAGTCCTTTAAGGTGGACAGACAGGATGTTCCAGAATTGGGCCATAAGAACAAGGGGTCACAGTTGGATGTTGAAGACTCAGATGAATCACAGGGATGTTAGGAAGTATTTTTTCAGTCACAGAGTTGTCGGGAAGTGGAATAGTCTGGGATGTGATGTAGTGGAGGCAGGATCCATACATAGCTTTAAGAAGAGGTATGATAAAGCTCATGGAGCAGGAAGAGTGACCTAGTAGCGGTCAGCGAAGAGGCGGGCCAGAGCTGTGACTCGACCCCTGCAACCACAACTATGTGAGTACAACTAGGTGAGTACACACACACACACACACACACACACAAGAATAAATCGTTCTGAATAACTGTAGCAAAATTCGGTATATACTGAACAGGAATTAAACTCAAGGCTATCCATGGGAATCCTACATTGTATTAAACAGGGCAATACAGTTTACAAAACAAGGGTATCTTCTAACATAATGTTTACAATCACGATTCCTGTAAGCTTTTAATTGTCGCTTTTTCCAACTCCCAAAAGCCCTAGTGATAGCTGTAACACTTGTCCCTTCAACGCCAATGTCAATGTGCTCGGAAAAAAAATCATAATGAACAATTTTATCTAAATTTTCTTGAACCAGGTCTGGAAATGAACCCTTAGGAGAGAAAACCTTAAAATTAAATCGTTTATCATTCATACTGTGAGAATAGTCTAGGTATACAGATCACTAATCAATAAAATTTAAATAAAGGACATTGTGCTCCTGTTTCTGTTTTGTAATATTTCCACTACCGCGCACATCATGTGCTAGAATGCACATTATAAGTTTGTTTTTATGTTTTTATTTTATTTAAGAGACATGCTTACAAAAAACAGGATATATCAGATACATGAAAGTAGACCGTACTTACCACAATACAGCAATCTTGATCTACAACATACAATATCTGATATATTCACTGTAATATATCCTACTTGCGCCAGTATCCTCTGCCTTACAAAACTATTGCATTACACATTTTAATACATTTATACATACTACAAAATACTCACAATATACATATGCAAGCCAAATACTCCTAACACTAACATATCATTACGGAGTGCTCTTCCTCCAACAAATATACTTATTTTTTTCCAACTTTACCATTAACCATTTAATGACCCAAGGAACTACGTTCCTGCCCATTCTGCATCTAGTAACATCTTAAAACATTATTATATAGACACCAAAGAACATATGATCCTACCCATTACATATAACCTAACTAATGACATACTTAAGCCCGCAAAAACAATATACATTACTCAAAAGTATATGAACATCAGAAATACAATTGTAAATTTCGTCAACAAAATCCAAAGTTTAATCTCCGTGTTACATCATAAAACACTTCTTACCACAACTCCATTATGTACCTGTCTCCAACAACACATTATGTACCCGTCTCCAACAACACATAATGAAACGGGATTCTCTCCTATACTCTCCACATACCTGACACAATTAGATTAAAACGTTTCCAACCGATTCATACAATATCTCCTTTTACTGTAACTTATTTACGCTCACTTCTTATCTGTACTTACATACTGTACATTTCACTACCACACAACACTAATATAAGTAACTATTTCGTACACAATAACATTAAAACCACACTTATGATTTACCTAACATAGTAGATAACGCACATCAAATATATATATATATATATATATATATATATATATATATATATATATATATATATATATAATGGGGTCCACCTCTGGTGCAAATTGTGGGACCCATAGCCTCGGAGAAGTGGATAAAAAGGCATCAAGGAAGAATATTTGGATTTCTTCCTGAAGCCGTTTGAATATTCCACTTCTCCTACCACCCCATCCTATATACACACATACATACATATAAATGCTTTATTAATAGACAGAATACATTTATAAAACACACAAACATGAACATGAATACAATGGTACAATATGTCAAAGATTATGAATCTCCTCCAGCTCCTCCGAAGCCGGGCGCGAGCCGAGTATGCAGCATGCGTTTCCTCTCTGGATGGCCACTCTTTCCTTAGATATTACAGATCATAACGCTTATAAAATTACTCTACTCTCTTACTACGGCTCATACCTGAACCTCAATCCCAAAGGTGCTTAAAACACCCCCCATCCTTTTTTCTACCTGCTAAGGCTACCCGAAACTGTGTGTCATCACACAGTACACACAAAGCACACCAAAAAGGTGATCCTGAACCTCTCGACTGCTCCAGTAAAATTAATCACCAAGTCAATTAATACCTAAAATCTTACTGCTATATACTTACTATATGAACATAAGATGTAATACACATTAAACCCTATCCACATGACAAAAATTAAACACCATTTATGCGTGACAAAATATTCTTCTTAACACAGAATCAAAAACGTGCTCTACACTTCAATGCTATGACAACTTTACACATATTCGTATTCGTCACCAGTGAAAATTTTCTTTATACATATTACCAAGCTATGACAAAGCTTCACCTACAACAGTCAAAATCTCCTATTCATTTATCATGAAAATTCCACCATTTCGTCCATAGGAAAACCACCTCTATATTTCCCCACGTCCCACAACACTACCCCCCTTCTTTTGTCCTTTTGTCCTTCATCCTTCAGACAAGTACACATCCACACCCTCTCTAACCATATGCACCCATGATTTCGTCACTCGCCCCCCCCTTATACAAAACGTATTAACAAGTCCTCCATCTCCCCCCTTCCCACATGCACCACACACACCATCTATGATGCTAACACACTCACCCCACCTCACATTCACCCCATCTCACACCTCAACCTGTTCCTCTATTTCCCCCCTCCAAAACCAGTCCTTCCATTTAGCTACGCACCCCTCCCACCTCCAACAACTTTCCTACCGTCATGTTCCTGTAAGTGTCTGGAAAAAACGATCCCACCTATCTCCATACAAAACTCGATTCCTACATCTCGACCTATACATTGTAGCCACTATAGCTTTCATCCATATCCCTATCTTTTCCTCTCTCAAAATCCATGAAGCATACACATAATCTACTGCCAGATACTACATGAAGGCCCGTCTTACCTCCTCACTCATGACTCCTATGTCCAAACTCAGAACCCTCAAAGCATTAATTCCTCCCCCATCAAACGTGTAACACCCCCCAACCATGTCCTTACAGCCTCTAAATGCCCACAAAAATATGCCACATGATAAGCTGACTCTTCCTCCCCGCACCTACCACAATTTGCAGCCGCCACCAATCCCATCTTAAACAGCACAGCTTTCAATGCTAACATCCCATGCAAAAATCTGAAAATCACCTCCCTCACCCTCGCTTTCATCCTCAAATGTTGTAATCCTCTCCAGATTCCTTTCCAATTATATACAGGAAACACTGCTTCCCCCTCCACCTCTTCCAGCCCCACCCCCACCCTACCCATTGCACTAGCCATGACTCCCCGTGGATCCCTCACCCCCATTATACTGCGCAACATATCCCTGCACCTTACCAGATCCTTCCCTCCCCACCAGCTTTCCAATTAATTCATAACCCTCCCCACCCTCCGTCCCCTATCCCCTCCCTTCAGCACATAACAATACTTTACATACACACTCATGAGTCGAACTTCTATATTTATTAGCCCTAGACCCCCCAACCCCACCTTTTGCATGACCACCCCCTTTCTTAACCAATGCCTCCCATACTCCCACACGTACCTAAGGACTCTCCTCTCCAACTCCTTCACATCCCCTTTTAACATTGGAAAGAAGACTGACACGTGCCATAACCTGCTGTACACTAAAGTATTTATTACGATTACTCACTGCTGAAGAGTTAAATCCCCTGTCCTCCACGTTCCCATCCTCCTTAAATCCCCCCCTACTACCTCCTCTGCATTTATCCTCCTTGCCTCTCTTAAATCATTCATAAATATAATTCCACATATTTTTAACTTTTCTACAATGGGCCACCCATACCTTAACCCCATGCCCCTCCACCCATGATGCAACCTCCAATAAATTATACTTGGCACTGTTTATAGACATCCCTGTCGCCCTCCCAAAAATCTCGAGAATCCTACCCACATTTTTTAAACCCTCTTCTCCCTGCATCAAAACAGTGGTATCGTCTACATATCCCACAATGCCAGACTCGCTTCCCAACGCCCCTCTTCCCTCCCACACTCCCTCCTCAATCAACCTATATAAGGGGTTCTGCAAGCACGCAAAGAGGATTTGCGACAAGGGGCACCCCTGCTGCAAACCCTTCCCCATGCATACCTCCCCTCCCACCAAACCATTTACCTGCACCCCTCACTCTCGCATTCTTATACAATGTCTCAGCCCAACTATCTCCTCACCAAAACCTTGCTTCCGCATTATCCTCCACAACATGTCCCTGTCCACACTATCATACATGGCCTGCCTGTCCAAGGCTAAGACACCCCCACCACATCTACTCTCTATAAAATCTCTTATCCTCGCATGCCCCTGATACATACTCCACCCTAGTATGCCATATTGCCCAGCCTCAATTACTCGCCCTATCACCCCTTTCATTCTGTTGCCTAGCACCTTAGCAAAGATCTTATAATCTGCGCACATCAACGATAAAGGTCTATACTCTCTTATTGTTTCCCCTGCCCCACCCTTTTTAACCAGTACTACTACCCCAGTACTCTGAGTCACACCCATACATTCCGACTCTTTCATACTATTTAACAAATGCACCAAACACTCTTTCAAGATCGCCCAGTGAGTCACATAAAAATCATTAGGGATACCATCCAACCCAGGTGACTTCCTTTTGCTCACTTATCTCACCCCCCCATACTTTCCCTATCTTCCACCCCTAACACCTGCACTATACCCTCCTCAATAACATCTCCCTTTGGTTCCTGCCTCCCATCCTTTTGCAAATGATACTCAAACCACTTCCTAAGGTATAAACTCATAGCCTCCGTCGACTTCATTTTCTGCCCCTTGATGTACCCCTTCACATCCTCCCCAACCACCATCCACATCACAGTCATTCCCTTCTGTCTCTTACGAAAGACCACAAAACACCAGCCGATGGCTTATCACCCCATAATACGTCCTCCATCCCTCTGCGCATACGTACTGCATCAAAATATGCATTTTGTATTTCTCTCAACCTTCCTTTCAATGCGGCCAACTCTGCCACCTGCGATATCCTACCCCCTTCATAACAAAACCCCAACTGCCCCTCCAAATATTTCTGTAACCCGTACCTCCATTGCATTTCCTTACGTCCCCTGACATTATAAAAATCCCTTATAGCTGGTTTTGCATATTGCTCCCACCCTTTCCAACTTCCTTTTTTTCCACATTTTCCCCCACCATCCAGCAAATAGGTCCCTACCCTCCTTCCCCTCCAATACCTGTACATTCAGTTTCCAATGGCCTGGATACCATCCCCTCCCAACCAACCTCCACCAATACTCCCCTATGATCAGAAAAACCCACATATATATACTTACCTTATCCCACGTTCACCACCCCTGACACATATATTCTGTCCAAATGAGCAGCATATCCCCGTCTAACAAATGTGTAACCCACCCTCCATCCACCACCCACCACATCAACCACCCCCGCACTTCCCAACACATCCCTCAAAACTTTTAACACACCCTGCCCCTCGGGGCTTCATGTCCTTCTTCCTGATAATACAATTCCAATCTCCCCCAATTACTGTAACCTCAGCTAAGCCTCCCATGAAATATACTAAGTGTTCCATTACAAACTCCTCTTTAAGTCTCCTGTTGCTAACAGCTGGCATGTAAACCCCTATAAAGGTCACTCTTACCCCCAACAACCCATCAACTCTCACTACCCTGCCCTCCCCCCCCCCCTCTCCTCCCAAGCAAACAGCTGAAAAGGACTGGTCTCTCTTACTACTACCGCAACCCCACCCTTGAAATTACCTGAATTGCCCGCATAAACACTGTATCCTTGCATCAACAAATCCTTTCCATACCTATAATAATGCTCTTGTAAAAATCCTATATCAATCGCAAACTGTCAAAGGTCACCTCTACTCATTTCTTCTTCACTTCGGCCTTTAGGCCATTTATGTTAAACGAGATTTACTTGAATATGATAGAGGTGGCTTTCCTTTGGACTTACCTGACCTTCGCGTCATACCCTTTGGAGCGCCAGTGACCTTGCCATTACCCTGCACACCTCTTACCCCCTCTGTTCCTTTCAAACCTCCCTATCCCTTTTGTGCTCCATCTACCCAAGCGCTCTTACAGGTCCTCTGGGCAGGCGTGAGGACATCGTCTTCTGTCACACCCATTGCAAGTTTTTGCGATTCTGCACCGACATCCATGTTAGTCTCACTGTCCTTCCTGTTCACTGTTACCTGCACTTCATTGATATCCAGCCTACCAGTATCTGGGCTGTCACCCACCTCCCCTCCTATACCACCCATTAAGCCATCAAGAGATTCACCAGATTCCTGAACCACTTCCTCCTGGGGACTATCCAAAAGCTCCCTCAACACTTCAGGAAGTGTCACCTCAATGTCTAAATCCAAAACTTCCCTTTGTTCCTTCGTCTCCAGCACCTCGTTGCCCTGCGTCACTGCAGGCATGGTCTGACACACTTCTTCAGACACCTGAACTATCTCACTCCACATCCCTTTTGGGGCCACAACTTCCTCTTCTGTCCTCTCGGTCTACTCCACTACAACAACATTTCGATCACCATATCATTGTCCCTGCCATCTCTCACACCCCGTGGCCATATGCTCATAAGATCCACAGAGTCTATATGTCCTTCTCTGCCCGGCATATGTCATGTATACTTGCGTCCTGAAGGCCTCCATTACTACATAATACGGAATTGCCCGTTTTAATGTCATCTTTAGATTGTAGGATCCTTCCGGGATCCCCTCATACAGACCCTCATTCCATCGTCCCATTGTTGCATGATGAATCACACCGTAGGTCTTAAAGACATCCCTTACGTCCTGTTCATCCACTTCAAACGGAAGATTACGAATCCGTACCCAGGTGTAATGTCTAGAAACATCCTTCAGTTTTACCTCCATCATAGCGTTGATTGTCATGCACACGTCCTCGTATTTGTCCACTGTGCGCTCATATGCACCAGTGGTCATCAGCTTTACAAAGATCCTGGTACTCCCGTTTAGCTCTATGTCATAAACTTCCTCATTACCGATACCATAGGTATCTCTAATTATAGTTGGCAAAACCACTGCTGCATTCATGGGATAGACTGCACCCTTCAACAACTCCACACACACAGTGTTGATTCCTCTCCTGTAAGCAGCCGCCATGCTGTGAAAATAAACCCTTCACCTGGACACCACTAGAGGGCCAGTCACCGACAACCTGCCACGGCAAGAGCTGGGCGGTGAATGACATTATAAGTAAACAAAAATGTTTGCCATTCTTTTTCCTCATATTGATAAAGTATTTTCCTTACAACCATCCCTTCTTAACCTCAGGTTCACTCAGCACTCCAGTAACCACTATTCCCAGAGTTAAATCACCATTAAACACCTCCACTATTACGATCACTTCACCTCTCACTAACTTTTACTACAGCTGATATTCACCGAGCACTACTCACGACTCACCACACAGTACTACTCTGGCATGAACTGAGTAAATCGTTCTCATTCAGATTGCATCACACACAACCACACATCTTCCATTCAGTCAATAATCAGCTGAAAGCTCGATGCCTTGTTGCTAAAGTTTGTGTAAGTGGCTCCCACCCACTGTCAAGAATATCTAAGGTCTGTAAATGTCAACCAGTCATTGAGATGGGCAGGATCCATGATAATTTGCCTTGGAACTAAAATCCGTCTTGGAGTTTAATTCTTTACCTTCTTTGAAGTGATTAACACAGTGTGCAGATTAACACATAGTACTGATTAACAACATACTATTGATTAACACACAGTATTGATTAACACAGAGCGCTCTTTTTGCTCTTTCGTTCATGAATATTTTATAATACGATATCTGTCAAGGTTTCATGTATATACTGTGAATATAAGAGTCTACTGTAAATATTATTGATGGTGAGAATACAAGGAAACTTAGAAAAAGAACATCTGGTGTATGCTTTTGTTCTTAACATTATCCATTCGCTATATTGATTTATCCCTTGATTGTATTGTATTTTCTCATCCAGCTACTACATGCCATTTAATGGTATCTATGTTCGTAACAACTACTCACTACCACTCGCCACCATTCACCAACACCTACCAAATATCACCAGTTTTCCATACTTCCATCTCCACCACTACCACTCATTACCATCATCACCATTCACCACAGCTCACTACTTACTATTACTGAGGACTGGGCAGAGTACCAAAAACACAGATGTGGTTAACACGGATGTTCCAAAACCATTTGGAAAATTTGTTTGTTCTTGGAGTGATAATCCATATAATTAGTTAAATAGGGATAGCAGGAAAACAAGGGAAATAAATATTCAAATTTCTAACACAAAAAACAGAAAGATTAGTGGTAAATTAAACAAAATCTAGCATCAGCATAATAAAAAGCTATTTACCCCATGCCAGGTCAAACAATTTCAGCATTTCTCATTCTCAAAGCTGACGTGTACAAAATTCCTAGCGAATGCAAACAATGTCAGATTAAGCATGAATAGTTCCTCAGTAGAAGAAACAGAATGGAAAAAAATAAAACGAACAGACATTCAATGGTGACAATTATCCTCTGCTTCAAAATGGGAAGAATGACGTAGTCTCCCTGCGTGATCCTAATCTCGATTATATCTCTGAACGTAGGAAACACGTATGTGTAGGAATTAAAGTAATTGTCAGATGAATTACCATTTGCTGAGCACAATAAGTCAGATACCAACAAATGGCAGAAAATTAGTAGAGTTGAATATGATAACATGAAAAGAAAAAAAGAAACGCTAGTAACGGATCTTTTTAAATCAATATTACTCTCACGATTCAGTTTACTTTTTATGTTCACTGCGCCGTTCAAGACATAAATTAACTGAGCTGATAATGAACAGAAGACGTTCATTACCAACTCATTACCATGAAATAAATAAGTTATACAATAATCTATAGAAAAATATTAAAACTGAACTGTTTTCTCTGTAACGTAATAGTGATAATATATAAATGCCGATTCTTGAGAGCTTCGTATCCATAACTTAGTTGAGAAGATATTAGAGAAAATGTCAAATGTACTTATGGAAGGGAAGGGTCGTACTGAAAACAGCATCAACATTTGAATGTATTCATGGAAGGGAAGGGTCGTACTGAAAACAGCATCAACATTTGCTGCCGATTTGACGTGGCTGTCAACAAACACAACTGTCTTGAGGCCGGACAATCCGGCCTCAAGACAGTCCGGCGTCAGGTAAGTTTTCTGGTATGTTACTTACGAATACCACTCATCACCACTCACCACTACTAAACCCACAATTCATCACCACTACTAAATTCACTATTTACTACCATTCACTACTACTACTTCACCCACTATTTACTACCACTCACCACTACTACACCCAGTGTTTACTACCACTCACCACTATTACACCCACTAATTACTACCACTCATCACTACTGCATCCACTATTTACTACCACTCACCACTACTACACCCACTATTTACTACCACTCACCACTACTACACTCACGATTACTTTACCCACTATTTACTACAACTCACCATTACTACACCCACTATTTACTACAACTCATCACAGTTAAAACTACCTACTTCAAGTCGCCACTACCTCCAACAGCTCACCACCACCACTATTACTACTACTACTTCTTCTACTACTACTACTATTACTACTACTACTACTACTACTACTACTACTACTTCTTTTACTACTACTACTTCTACTACTACTCTTACTACTACCCACTACCTACAATCACTTACCACCAATACAACTCACCACTACTACACCCCTACTTACTACGACTCACCGCTATTATCACCCACTGCCTCTCACTATTACCACACACCATTACTGCTACCAACTATTGCTCGTAAATACTACCTACTATCACTCACCACTACTACTAGCCACTTCCTACTACTACTAATCACCACTAATACCAGCCACCTTACTACCAGCACTTTCTACTACCACTACTACCATCCACTCCGTATTATAAGTCACTTCCTATTACCACTCACAATTACTACCAGTCACTTTCTACTACATCTAATTCCAGCCACCTCCTTCTACCGCTCACCACTTCTACCAGCAACTTCACTTCTACTACTAACCACTACTACCAACCACTTTCTACTGCAATTACTACCAGCCACTTCATTTTATCATTCACCACTACTACCAGCCATTTTCTACTACCACTAAGCACTACTTCCAGTTTTTTTTCTACTACCACTACTACTAACCACATCCTACTACCACTGATTACTACCAGCACTTCCTTCTACCACTAACCTCTACCACCAGCCGCTCTTACTACTACTACTACTACTAGGCACTTTCCAGTATCACTTACTACTACTACCATCCACTTCCTAATACCACTTATCACTACTACCAGGTGCTTCCTGCGATCACTCATCACTAGTACCAGCCACTCCCTTTTACCATTCAACACTATTACCACGCACTTCCTAATATCACTCACCAATACTACCAGCCACTTCCTACTACCACTAACCATTACTACCAGTTTCTTTCTACTACCAGTACTAAAAACTACTTGCTACTACCACTAACCATTACTACGAGCACTTCCTACTACCAGTAACTACTACCACAAGCCGCTTTTACTACCACTACTACCAGCCACTTTCTACTACCACTCACCACTACTGCCAGCCACTTTCTACTACCACTCACAAATATTTTATATACAATACACTACAACTAACCACTACCACTCACCATTATTTTTACTACCTACTATCACATACCTCTACTTACACTCACTAATACTACTCCCATTACCTACCTCCACTAACCATTACTATCTCCCATTATCAGTCATCACTACTATTACCTACATCCCCTCACCATTACAAACACCCACTACCACTCAGCATTAATACAACATATTACCTACTACCATTCAACACTACTACTACCCATTACCACATAACAATGTCATTACCTATTTCCACTCACCATTACAACCACAAACTATCATTCAACATTACTACAGCATATTACCTACTAGCACCAACTACAACTCACCACTCCTACCACCCACTACCATTACCTCAACTACATACTCATACTATTACTCACCACTACCCACACCACCTACTATTTCACTACTACCAATACCCACTACCACCCAGTACCAACTACCATCTACTATCTATTACCATCCAACAATGCTACCACTCACTATATATACTTCCACTCGCTACTACAAGTACCCCACTATATACTACCACTCACCATTACTACTACTGTTATATGTATATACAGACTTACAAAAGGGGTGGTACCATTTATTGTGTGTGTGTGTGTGCGTTATACGCTTTAATTTATACATTTATATTTTATCCTAGCATCTTTTTACTTACAAAAAATGGAATGTAAATGGCCCTGTTTGAAATATATCCATTTCATTAATTATTATTTTTTCTAAATATAATGTTTTAAATTTCACCATACACTAGTCTTATTATTTTTGGTTTAAATGTTGTAGAGAGGTTGCGTACAAAGTAAGAAAATATTACAGTCTCTCCTAAACTTTATGCTAGCGGGGAGAAAAGCAATTGTGATGGGCTAACTCCTGGCTCAGGAGATTTTCCAGAGTTTGGATTGGTTGACCAAGAGCTGTGATTTAAAACAGGGAGTGTTCTCGGTTTTACCAAGTCAGTAGCAGGTCAGACATAGCGGAGTTCCATGCCCCCAGGTAAGTTATTATTTACGGTTATCGTGTAAATTGTGGATCCTTATTTCATCCACAGTTACCTTTAATTAAAGTGAATATCTTAAAATGTTCACTATAGTCTCTATTCTCAAGTAACTAAATAGACGTTCTCGCCCACCTCAGTGGTCCTTGGTATTGTTTTTAAACCCTGTGCAATTATACTATATATTTCTTATATTTTCAAATTAGTGGAGCTTCATGCTCGAAGACATTGCGATGTAAATACGGCACAGAAAATATGGCTAAGTGAATTGAAGATTCTTGTACATATTCTGTGCATATTATTTTTCCACTTCTAATAGATATACATATTTTTTTGTATATTGATTAAAAGTGGAATTATTTATGCTCGTATTTATGTTTATAATACTGTCAAATATTATTTCTTGGCTGATATGTAGGTGAAGTCAATAGTTACTTACTGCTGATCCAATTATCATTAATATCATTGTGTCCTCACTAGGACAGGGGCTATTTATATATATATATATATATATATATATATATATATATATATATATATATATATATATATATATATATATGTCGTGCCGAGTAGGTAAAACTTGCGATTTTGGCTCAAATAGCAACGCTCATCTTGCCATATAAGAAGAGCGAAAATTTGTGTATGCAATAATTTCGCAAAAATCATTCTGAACCTAACGAAAAAAATATATTTCATTGTGTTTGTTTATTATTAAATTATTGTAAACGTATCTAAAATATATTTAGTTGGGTTACGCTAAATTAAATTGCGCTTGTTATAATAAGGTTAGGTAGGTTTTCAAAGTTTCTCTTGGTACAAAATCATAAATTCTTACATTAACATAAATGAAAAAAATATATCTTTAAACGTACAAGATAAATTTTTAGAAAGGACTTAATTTTAGATGAGTTCTTGCTAATTGGCCAGTTTTACCTAATCGGCACGACATATATATATATATATATATATATATATATATATATATATATATATATATATTATGTCGTGCCGATTAGGTAAAACTGGTCAATTAGCAAGAACTCATCTAAAATTAAGTCCTTTCTAAAAATTTCTCTTATACGTTTAACGATATATTTTTCATTTATGTTAATGTAAGAATTTATAATTTTGTACCAGGAGCAACTTTGAAAACCTACCTAACCTTATTACAACAAGCTCAATTTAATTTAGCCTAACCCAACTAAATATATTTAAGATACGTTAACATTAATTTAATAATAAACAAACACAATGAAATATATTTTTTCGTTATGTTCAGAATGATTCTGGCGAAATTATTGCATACACAAATTTTCACTTGTCTTATATGGCAAGAAGAGCGTTGTTATTTAAGCCAAAATCGCAAGTTTACTAATCGGACGACATATATATATATATATATATATATATATATATATATATATATATATATATATATATATATATATATATATATATATATATATATATATATATATATATATATATATATATTATATATGTCGTGCCGATTAGGTAAAGCTGGTCAATTAGCAAGAACTCTTTTAAAATTAAGTTCTTTCTAAAATTGTATCTTATACGTTTAAAGATATATTTTTTTCATTTATGTTAATGTAGAAAATTTTATTTTTGAACCAAAATAAACTTTGAAAACCTACCTAACCTTATTATAACAAGCGCAATTTAATTTAGCCTAACCCAACTAAATATATTTTAGATACTTTTTCAATAATTTAATAATAAACAAACACAATGAAATATATGTTTTTCGTTAGGTTCAGAATTATTTTTGATATTATTGCATACACAAATTTTCGCTTGTCTTATATGGCAAGAAGACCGTTGCTATTTAACCAAAATCGCAAGTTTTACCTAATCCGACACAGACACACACACCACACACACACACACACACACACACATATATATATATATATATATATATATATATATATATATATATATATATATATATATATATATATATATATATATATATATATATATAAATATATATAAATGAAATCTGAAACAAGTGATTTTGAATCATTTACCAAACTGCGGCAGGCCAGGGCTAGATATATATTATATATTATTATATATTATATATATTATATGTCGTGTCGATTAGGTAAAACTGGTCAATTAGCAAGAACTCATCTAAAATTAAGTCCTTTCTAAAATTTCCTCTTATACGTTTAAAGATATATTTTTTTCATTTATGTTAATGTAACAATTTATAATTTTGTACCAAGAGAAACTTTTAAAACCTACCTAACCTTATTACAACAAGCGCAATTTAATTTAGCCTAACCCAACTAAATATATTTTAGATACGTTAACATTAATTTAATAATAAACAAACAGAATGAAATATATTTTTTTCGTTATGTTCAGAATGATTTTGGCGAAATTATTGCATACACAAATTTTCACTTGTCTTATATGCCAAGAAGAGCGTTGTTATTTAAGCCAAAATCGCAAGTTTTACCTAATCGGACGACATATATATATATATATATATATATATATATATATATATATATATATATATATATATATATATATATATATATAGGGAGGTACCACCTCTGGAACTTTATTGGGGACCCTCATCCTCAGAGAAGACAATAAACGTACTTCAGGGAAAACTCGAGGTTCTCCCCGGAGCTGTTTGAATATTTTCTTCTCCTACCACCCCCTATTTATGATCATGGAATGCTTTATTAACAGACAGAATACATCAATGGAAAACATGAACATGAATAAAATGGTACAATATATAAAAGATTATAAATCTCCTCCAGCTCCTCCGAAGCCGGACGCGAGCCAAGTATGCAGCATGCGTTTCCCCTCTGGATGGCCACGCTGAGACGCTGGAACATGAACGTGGCTGCCCTTGGGTCCCTGGTGGTGTCGATGAGTCTGGAACCCAGTTCTTTAAGGAAATGTGTTGCATTTTTTCCCCACGCTCCCAAGGTCTCTGATCCCACTGGGACAAATTGATACTGTTGGCTTATGTCCCTGTACTTGCCGTTCTTGTACTCCTCTCTGTGGTCAGCAGCTCCTCCATGTCGCCCGACACTGTGATGGATGTAGGTGTCAGCCAGTGTCGACACACAGGTATAATCCCATGCTAAGAGCTTGCCATTCTTCCAATGATAGATGGTGATCCCGTCGGGGCGGTTTGCTGGGTTGTGGGCGTTGTTGGCTGCTAGTGATCGAGGATCTCTCTCGGCTGGGCATCCAGCTGTAGCAAGGGTTCTCTTTATGATGTCGTTGACCTCATTGTGTCTTGCATGCCAACCCTTGGTTTTAGAACAGTTAAGACCATGTAGACCATATTGGTCGGCTTGCGCATCGCTGCAAATACACGTATATTCCGTGTGAATAGGGGCAGCAAGGTGCAGAGCCACTGCAATACGAAGGGTCTTAGGGTCGAGGCGTGTTCCCATGGCCGAAATGGGAACTGTTTGGAGGAAGTCCCCAGAGTGATGTGCACTCACAGCTAGGAGACGGGCAGTTTCCCTGTCTGATGTTACGGCCCTAAGCATATTGGCAAGTATCTTTTCAGCGATGGGGCCGTCCCAGCTTGACTGTTTGTAGGCCAGTTCTGCACTAGGTTTTGGTGTTGGAGCAGCAAGAGTCTCCCATTCAGTGATTGCACTGGTGTAGCAAGGGTCCTGTATTCCTGCTGAATCACTGAGGTTGTCTGGAAGAATTTGTTTTATTAGCTCATTTGATGATATGGAAGAGGATAAGAAAGCTGGTAGGGCAATCTGGGAGGATTTGCGTACTCCCAGCCCCCCAAGTCTGACTGGAAGTGAGGCTTGCAACCACTGTCCATCTTCGAGGGAAAGATTCAATACACTCTCTAGCATGGTCTTGAGGAGAGAGTCATATTCCTTGAGTTTTGGGCTGCTGAAGGCTGGGGAGCATCTCAGGAAGTATGTAAGTTTTGGGATTGACAGGCACCTGGTGAGTAGGTAGAAGGCATCATGTGTATCGATGTCTTTCATCCTACCTTCCATCGTCCTGAGGTCTGAGATTTTTTTTTCCAGGACCAGATCGATGGCATTGGGCCCAAGAGGAGCACCAAGAAGAGTGCTGTTGGCTGGATCAATGGCTCGTGCCCCTGGTAAAACAGCCCTAATGTCCTGGATCATCTGTGGATTGGTGGAAACTATCTCACATTTGGTGGGGTTTAAAGATAGGCCCAGGCTCTCTCCCATATCTTTAATTTTCCTGATGTCTCCTAGGAGAGATTGTGTAGTGCCAGCTAGGGTTCCATCATCCAAGAACCAGATATTGAGCTCACTGGACAATGCTTTTGTGACATCCTTGATGACTAGACAGAATAGAAAGGGGGCAAGAGGGTCCCCCTGTTGCACACCCTCACACGAGTCAATTTCATGGTCCCCAAACAAAAGTTTAGAAGCCACACTATAACACGATTCTATGAAGGGATAGAGGGAAGGGAAGTGTCTAGAAACTGCTTGGAGAGCAGCATCCCTTCTGACTGAGTTGAAAGCATTGGCAAAGTCCAATTTGATTAATGCTCGTGCTGCATGGGCAGCTGCTTCACAGCCTTGTTGAACACCAAAACCGAGCTGAGTTGGTTTCAACATTGAGGCAGCATCTTGACTCACCATTCGTACTGCAGCCTTGGCAACTAGGCGCCGAAGGGTGTTGCCCACTGCAATGGGTCTGATTCCTCCATCCTTTTTCCGGAGGGCACACAGTGAGGCACCAAAGAAAAGGGGTCTAATGGCCTCTGGGACACTACCAGCCAGGCACCCATTGGAAAATTTGGTGAGTTCAGACAACAATCTCTCAGAGACCTCACCAAGACCTGGATTGAGCATTTGTTTTAGGTGTTGTGGCCTTAAACCAGTGAAACCTCCTGTTGAGCCCTGTGGGAATGACATAGCAGCTTTATACACATCGGCGTCCCGTAAGGTTAAATGTTCTGCACCTGCTGCAATGTCAAGGGGGCCAATGTTGGTAGTGGGAGCCCTGGGTGGATGTTTGTCCTTCAGGGCTTGTGCTGTAATGATATCCTTAGCAGCGATGGTATCCTCACTGGTTATAAGCCTCAGTGCTCCGATAGTATTACCCTCTTCTATTTTTCTGCTAATTTGGGCCCTGATTTTTGAGGCGTCAGGTGTCCTGTTGTTGACATTTGCCTGGCGGGTGTTTGACGTCCTGGAGGGGAGACGGACAAGGTTGTCATCTCTAGGGAATGCATTTATTGCCCTGATAACAGATGTAGCTAGTGACTTGTCCCTCCTTGGTGGGACAGCCAAACAGGCATTGCCAAAAAGCAGTAGGTTGTGCCAGGATCCGTTGTTTGCAAGAGCATCGTTGACTTTCTTCAAGAGGTCAGCGAATTTGCTGGCAGCTTGATGGCGAGCTGCTTTGGGGATGTGTGTCAGCGTCCTGGTGGATGTTAATTTGATTGCAGCTTTTAGGTCCTCTGTAGAGGTGAAGTCAGGGTAGCTGTCAGCTCTGTCTGCTGGGAGGGTCTGTTGGCTGTTCCCATTTGGAGCCCTCCTGGAGCCTAGACATCCATTGTGTGCACGGATGTTGCCAGTAGAGGGATTGAGTGCGCATTCCCTATGGCACACCTGGCAGATGCCTCGTGGACGGGTTCCAAGGTGCTGGCTCTGTCGTGGAGATTCCTGGGAACCCAGCACTTCTTGTGACATTGTGTGGGTGGGAGGGCGCCAGCTGTGGGGTAAAGGGTGAAGGACAGCATGGATGCATGGGGGATGAGGGTGGGAGAGTAGTGAGCGGGAGTGTGAGTAATTCGTGAGGGACTAAACGGCAACACTCTTGGTCAGGAAGTAAGTAGGCCTAGACCAGGAATGGGGGGTGAGGGAAGTGGCCCTATAAGTTCACTTAAGATGCACATCGCTAACTTTTGCTAATTGATATACTTAGAAACAACCTCGAAATTTGGCACACTGATCGCCGTGTTCTCACTGTTAACCATATATATATATATATATATATATATGTCGTGCCGATTAGGTAAAACTTGCGATTTTGGCTTAAATAGCAACGCTCACCTTGCCATATAAGACAAGTGAAAATTTGTGTATGCAATAATTTCGCCAAAATCATTCTGAACATAACGAAAAAAATATATTTCATTGTGTTTGTTTATTATTAAATTAATGTCAACGTATCTAAAATATATTTAGTTAGGTTAGGCTAAATTAAATTGCGCTTGTTGTAATAAGGTTATGTAGGTTTTCAAAGTTTCTCTTGGTACAAAATTATAAATTCTTACATTAACATAAATGAAAAAAATATATATTTAAACGTATAAGAGAAATTTTTAGAAAGGACTTAATTTTAGATGAGTTCTTGCTAATTGACCAGTTTTACCTAATCGACACGACATATAATATATATATATACTATATATATATCGTGCCGAATAAGTAAAACTAGTCAATTAACAAGAACTCATTTAAACTTAAGTCCTTTCTAAAATTTTCTCTTATACGATTAAATATATATTTTTATCCTTTATGTTAATGTAAAATATAAAAATTTTGCACCAAAGTACCTTAGAAAACTTACCTAACCTTATTTAGCCTAATCCAACTAAATATATTTAGATAAGTTTATAATAATTTAATAAAAAACAAACACAATGAAATATATTTTTTTTCTTTAGGGTCAGAATGATTTTTGCAAAATTATTGCCGTTTTCAGCAAGAAGAGATTTATTATTTAAGCCTAAATAATGTATTTCCCACCCTTTTGGGGAAATTTATGTCAGTATCATTCCTCAAAATTTTTTTGGGGTCTGCGCACAATCTGGTTACTTGCTGTAAAACCTTCCTGTCTTCTTTTGAAGTATCTTTACCTAATTCATTCACTAAGCATTGCGTCTTAGGAATAATTGTTTTATTGGCAGTATGTCGTTTCATTATGATTGGTTATCTGTTTATTTTTTTATAATAAAACTCTTTTGTGGCTCTTTTACGAACTCTTTCAAAAATGCGTCTTGTTCGTAAGAATTATTCCAAATTTTAGGTGCTCAAAAATCTTTTCTCTTCGTCTTAATTGAACGCATTTTATTTATCTCAATCTTGAACTTTTATTTCATCTATTGTTAACTGTACTTTTAAAAATAAATTTTCACTTAATAAATTATTTAAACGCATTAGAGGTCCCTTCGTTTTCCCAGCGTTAATTATCCAGGTGTAATCCAACTTTCTTCCCCTTACCTGAATTTCACAGGACTCCCCAGTATATTATTATTTGCATGGTCCAGAAAAAATGGTATCCGATACTACTAAAGTTTTAATCTTTTCCTGACCCTTATAGCGAGGGGGTTTCATGACACTACTGAAAGTGCCTTGATCCAAGAAACTGGAGCTTCCCGAACTTTGTCGGATTAAATTTAATTTACGTAATTATTCCCTTGGTGTGTTGACAATAGTATAAAATCTCGTTCAAGACCATGGAGCTGAACTTTTCTCCAGATTGAGAGACTAACCACCTCAAAGTATTTCTCCAAGGTTGCTGGTCTGGTTACATCATCTTCACCTCGCCACTACTCCTGCTGACTACAATACATTTTCTTCTGTATTTGACTGATGAAGCCTACTGCGTAGGTGAACCGTTACAACAATAAAGATACCTAACTGTTGCACATGAGTCTTACTCATCATTCCCGTAGTGAATTATATTCCCTTACTACTCCGTCAATTACTAATGAGCTCTCCGACAAGAAGGAATCTGGCAATGAAACAAAGAATAAATTTATGTACCAGTGTTAGTACGATAAATTGCTGACTGTTTGGTTGGGAGAAAACCTGACCCTAATACTGGAACAATAAATGCGTGAGTGTCTCTATCTTGCAAGTGTATTCTCACACTCCTGCTATGCTCAGTATCTCATTAGGTACTCCTGCAAGGGGAATTTTCATTGAATGTTGGATTTTGTTTCTTTCCATTTATTCTCCAACTGATTGTTTATATTTCCCTTATAACAAGAGGAAACCTCGTCCGATCTGCATCAAATTTTCAGTGCTGTCATTCAGTAACTAGGGCAAGAGTCTAAGAACAATGACATCTGCACGTGTTTTATGATCAATGCTGTGGAACCAATTACTTGCTTCCTGGTTTGATTCTACCTGGAGTCTACCTACCTGGAGGGTATTCCGGGGATCAACGCCCCCTCGGCCCGGTCCAGGACCATTCCTCCCAGTGGATCAGGCGTGATCAACCAGGCCCAACATACGAACCACAGCCCGGCTGATCCGGCACCTGCTTTAAGTAACCGGACACTTATTGTGTTTTCTCTTAGTGTACCAGTGGCGCCCCTACTCTTTTCAGTGGGGGTATTTTGCACCGCCTGCACAGTCTTTTGCTTTCGTAGAGTGATTTCTGTGTGCAAAAATTGGAAGGAACCATTCCTTCTTCTGAAGTGTAGATTATGATATATCTCGCCTACATTCCAGCGAGTACAAGTCAGGTGCTTCAAAGCGTTCCCAGTAGTTAAGGTGTTTGACGGAACTTATATGTGCATTAAAGATTCTCTAGATCTGCAATTTCACCTGCTTTGAGCGGAGGTGTTAATGTACAGCAGTATTCCAGCCTAGAGAGAACATGTAATTTGAAAAGGATCATCATTGGCTTGGCATCTCTTGTTTTCAATGTTCTCATTATCCATCCTATCATTTTCTTCGTAAATGTGATAGTAACACTGATGTGATCTTTGAAAGTGAGATCCTCAGACAATACCACTCCTAAGTCCTTCACATTACTTTTCCCCTCTATTGTATGATTAGAGTTTGTAGTATACTCAGTTGTAGTTATTATCTCCACCAGTTTTCCATAACGGAGTAGTTGGAATTTGTCTTCATTGAGCATCATATTGTTTTCCGTTGCCCATTGCAAATCTTGGTTTATATCTTCGTGGAGATTAACAGTTTACTTAATGGACTAAACTCTCATGCAGATCCTAGTATCGTTTGCAAAGGATGACACGGTGTTATGGATTTCATCTCTATCTGATATGAGGATGAGGTACAGGATAACTAGTAAAACTCCTCTGCTGCTGGACTTCAAAGGTTCATTAAAGGTACCTCCTAATCCGACTTTGGCAGTGAGGAAATTCCAGTGTAAAGGTGGATATCTTTCAGATTTGTGTAAATTAGTGTGAAATTTTAATTCATCTTAAATAATATTAAAAATATTTGAGCCTTCCTCTACTGAATAACATCAGTATTTATTAACCGCCGAATATTGTTCTCAGGTTACTGCTTATTAAGTTTATTCTGTGTCCAGTCAAATATTCCGATGTACAGAATTAGTATATAAAACCTTGGAACTTTGTTGCTCGTCTTATCTGTTTCATTCCAGGAGAAGGATGACACCCTGTAACTTTGGGATCTTTACATGAAAATTTTAAATTACATAGGAACTGTTAAAAAAATGAATCTTTGGTTGCACAGCGATGAATAGAGAAGGCTTTTCTGATAGGCTCCAAACTTTAAGTATTGACGGATTTTATTAAAAGAATATTTGGATTTCACTTTGAGCTACATTATTTTAATTTTATTAAATATTTACTATGAAATAACTAGTGTCCATTGTGATGGTGGTCGGAATCAAAGAATTAAGCGCGGGTGTATTTTTATTGGAATATTTTTGTATTAATTTTGGGAATAATATGAGCTAATTTGCAATTTTTTACATTATTTTTAATATACCGTTTATAATTTTAAATTAAAAAAAAAACTGCTAAAAAGAAAATTGAGAAATAAAAACTCGCGTATTTAGAACATTTATAACTTAGGCGAATTTAGAGAAAATCCTTCTTGGCTTTCGTTTATAATGAGTCCCTTATCTGATAGGTTTCAAATTTTCAACCTTGGACAACTATTAGAAGGTAAAGATTCATGAATCAATTGACAAAACTAGGTGTCCTCTGCTCAGTTCTAAATTGGATTTCAATTAGATCACATTAGATTGCCTTTGGTGATCAGCTCTAAATATTCTACACTGGTGTATCCCGCACAGAGGGTGAGTAGTGCTCGCCCTCTGAATATCGCATTATTGAAGGCAACACAAACATTTTCATTTAATATAGTTTGGGTGAAACTTATTACGTAATAAATATACCTATTATTGAAATAAAAAAAATGATGGGGGTGGCAGGGGAAGTTAAATTTTCAAACGACTTCAGAGAGAAAGTCAAATATTTTTTCTCATAACCTTTTTGTGTATTTCTCGGGAGATATGGCGCCCCAAAATTTATTCTATATATATATATATATATATATATATATATATATATATATATATATATATATATATATATATATATATATATATGTCGTGCCGATTAGGTAAAACTGGTCAATTAGCACGAACTCATCTAAAATTAAGTCATTTCTAAAATTTTGTCTTATACGTTTAAAGATATATTTTTTTCATTTATGTTAATGTAAGAATTTATAATTTTGTACCAAGAGAAACTTTGAAAACCTACCTAACCTTATTACAACAAGCGCAATTTAATTTAGCCTAACCCAACTAAATATATTTTAGATACGTTAACATTAATTTAATAATAAACAAACACAATGAAATATATTTTTTTCGTTATGTTCAGAATGATTTTGGCGAAATTATTGCATACACAAATTTTCACTTGTCTTATATGACAAGGTGAGCGTTGCTATTTAAACCAAAATCGCAAGTTTTACCCAATCGGCACGACATATATATTATTGTAACTACGAACGAGTGGTATTGATCAATAACTACACTGCACTAGCCAGGGGTCGAACCCATGATGCTTTGGCCCGCCTCATGGTGAGCGAAAACACATGACACTAGTCCACTGAACCACACAATCCTTAAGAGTAGCGCATCCTGTAGAACTGAATGTTGTACTCGCTAAACAAGGACATACGGTGGTGTGGACGCCTCTAAGCTAATATCATTCTACTCCCTGTTTGATGTACTAGCTCAACAAGCAGTATATTATATTATTGTAACCACGAACGAGTGGTATTGATCAATAACAATAATAAAATATAATATAATATACTGCTCGTTGAGCTAGTACACCAAACAGGGAGTAGAATGAAATTAGCTTAGAGGCGTCCACACCACCGTATGTCCTTGAGTAGCGAGTACAACATTCAGTTCTACAGGATGCGCTACTCTTAAGGATTGTGTGGTTCAGTGGACTAGAGCGTCATGTGTTTTCGGTCATATATAAATATATATATATATATATATATATATATATATATATATATATATATATATATATATATATATATATATATATACGTGCCGAATAGGTAAAATTCGCTATTTTAGCTTAAATAGCAACGATCTTGTTGCCGAATAAAGCAAGTGAAAATTATTGTTCGCAATAATTTCGCAAAATCATTCTGAACCTAACGAAAAATTTGTATTTCATTGTGTTTGTTTATTATTAAATTTTTCCAAACATTTCTAAAATATATTTTGTTGGATTATGCTAAATTAAATTGCCCTTGTTATAATAAGGTTAGATAAGTTTTCTAAGGTTCTTTTGGTACAAAATCATTAATTTTTACATTAACATAAATTAAAAATATGTCTCTAAACGTATAAGAGAAAATTTTAGAAAGGACTTAATTTTAAATGAGTTCTTGCTAACTGACCAGTTATATATATATATATATATATATGTGTTATATATATATATATATATATATATATATATATATATATATATATATATATATATATATATATATATATATATATATATATATATATATATATATATGTCGTGCCGAACAGGTAAACCTGGTCAGTTAGCAAGAACTCATTTAAAATTAAGTCCTTTCTAAAATTTTCCTTATACGTTTAGAGACATATTTTGCCATATAAGACAAGCGAAAATTTGTGTATGCAATAATTTCGCCAAAATCATTCTGAACCTAACGAAAAAAAATATATTTCATTGTGTTTGTTTATTATTAAATTATTGTAAACATATTTAAAATATATTTAGTTGGGTTAGGCTAAATTAAATTGCGCTTGTTATAATAAGGTTAGGTAGGTTTTCAAAGTTTCTTTTGGTACCAAATTATTTTTTTTTACCTTAACATAAATGAAAAAATATATTTTTAAACGTATAAGAGAATTTTTTTTTTAAATGAGTTCTTGCTAATTGGTCAGTTTTACCTAATCGGCACGACATATACGTAGTATATATATTGGGGCGACCATCGTTTAACACGGTTTTGTCTTGCACGTTTTGGTTATAGCAATATTGAAGAATTGAGGCATATTTTTGTTTAAAACGTCATAAAATTAATTTAACACATTTGCGGGAGGGAAAACACTGAGACAATGGGGGAGACCTTCCGCCATCCCCCGCCACCCCCACCCCACCACCATCCTAACTTGACTAACTGACTTGACTGAATAACTTACTGACTTGACTGACTTATTGACTTGACTGAATGACTTACTGACTTGACTGAATGACTTACTGACTTGACTGAATGACTTACTGACTTGACTGAATGACTTACTGACTTGACTGAATGACTTACTGACGTGACTGAATAACTTACTGACTTGACTGACTGACTTGACTGACTGACTTTACTGACTGATTTACTGACTTGACTGAATAACTTACTGACTTGACTGAATGACTTACTGATTGACTGACTTGACTGAATGACTTGACTGAATAACTTACTGACGACTGACTTACTGATTTGACTGACTTGACTGACTTACTGACTTGACTGACTTATTGACATGACTGACTCACTGGATGATTTGACTGACTTACTGAATGACTTAATATTAGACTTTTTCACTGATTATTTTTCACTAATTCATGTTGACAGACGGTTAGGACAGCTGGGATGTAGTGGGGAAGGGACGTATGTGTGTGTGCGGGGGAGGATGTGTGTTAGGTGGAGACCTTGACGTAAACTTTCTTTCGACCAGGTAGTATCAGCAGGGAAAAGAGTTTTTTTTTTTTTTTTTGGTATTTCGAGGGTGTTTGACGGATGTAGCGATGGCTATACTGTTATAACACTCAGGCACTGTGGATGGCTGTTTTTATAATGGGGTGAGGATGGGTGCTGAATAATGAACTCCTAGTGAGTACATTGGAAGTTGTCAACGCTAGTGACATTAGGATATGGTTTGGCATGTAGCATGGGTGTGGTAGGCTTGCCGATCAGATAATGAATGTAGTATACCCTTTAATACTTGCAGGAGAACGCTTTCGTGACTGGTACATTGTGCACTGGAGTACTTTGGTATATTGAGCGGATTAAGGATGGTGCGTCTTTCTGAGTAATATTGTAATTCAATTTAACAGAATGATACTTATAGTGTGTGTAAGACCGTATCCTGCCGTTAATTAGGATGCACAGTTCTAGCATTATATCTAAACTGTATATAACCCTTGTTGCGTTCCTTAGCATTGTGGGGAATGTATTGTCATGTAATATTTATGTTTTGTTATATGTAGGATGTGTAAGGAAGTAAGGGTACGATACCATGGGTGACATCTGTGTGAGTACAGTATACATTGGCGTATAAGGTACTGATGGGTGTAGCATGTCAAGTTATGTTCTTTCTGTGGAATAGTGTATATAGTTTCACGAAGGAGTTGGTTTATATGCCACTATTGTAATATGTCAGCTTTTTTTGTGTGAGGTGATGTTCATGTACATTATGGAAGAATTTTAGAATGAGGGGCATCATTATGGGCCTTTCTCGTAGTGACATTAGTTAAGAGTGGGGGGGTTTAGAAAAGGGGGAGGGGAGTTGTATGATCGACTTAAGGTGCAGTTGTGCCTATAGAATTAAATGAGCTGTGAGTACAACGGCTGGAAAGGCGTTATAGGGAGTGTGTGAGGGTTATTATGAGCAATGAGTGTAGGTGGTTGATTTACGGGGAGAAATCGGGTGGATGAATTCAAGTGCAATGTGTTCTAATGTCATAAATGTTTTCAATACCTGTTTTTGGTATTATTTCATATGGGGTGTGTTTATGTCACGGGCAGTAAGTATGGAGCCATATTGGATAATCATTGATTCTGGAAATAGGAACCATGTGTAATATTGTATTTAAGTAGGTGAAATAACATATTATGAATCCTGGTGCAAACATGTGGAGAATGCCATGATAAAGCGTTATAGTATAATTGTCTACAGTGTGGTCATATATGTACAGGCTTGCATTGCAGCCTCTATGGGATTTATAATTGTCATTTAATTGTTATGTTTATATAATGACTCTGTATGATGAACATGTCTTTTAAATAAAATAAAATAAAAATTATTATTTTTCGCAGGAAAGCACTAAAGTCGTATATGTTATAAATCAATTCAATCCTGCTGAATGAGATTGCAACTGTAATTTCTTGGATCAAAATCTCAATCATAAATATTATTACCTAGAAGTAATCTCTAGTAAAATGCTCATCTAATGGGAACTACTATTATAGAAGCTAAATATATAAGGGTCTGCAGTGGGTTTTAGCCTCGCAGACAGTGAGTAAAACTAGTTCTGTGTCCTTAGTGAAGCGGACGACATTTATTCATTAAAGCCAGGAAATTTGCTTGGGCCTTTCATCTTTAGATAGCTCAAAAGGAAGCTAGAACATGGTTTATTTTCTATATTTGTTGGTAATTCTAAAGTTTGAAATATTGTCTCAGAAAATATATAAATATAAATTAGTTAAGCTTACAGTGACTTAGTCTAAATCTTGTCCCCTTCTTAGATACTTGTGAAGATATCTGTCACCTTAAAGTATTGTTCCAAAGAGACTCATAAGATTTCCCTACCCAAATCTTTGTGAAGGTTAGTGATGACCAGTAACTGGTAACCCCTCATAAGAGTTTATGAAGGCACAATGGACCAATAAGTAAATCTAGTTTGTGTTCTTTCTAAGGCATCTGTCAGTGTACTGAAAACTCATTATAAACGCACTGTGGCCTGTGCCGAATATCAGAGTATAGCAGTTCTGGGGCCCCACTGTGAGGGAAAAGTTCAATATATAGGAGTAGGTGCCGGGTCACCATTTGGAGAAGACCCGGGCCGGATGTACCGGCGAGCCTACAACAACAATAGGAGTAGGGAAAGTATGAATGATGTATGGTGATGGTAGTTTGCTTGGCAGTATGCTAGTTAAGGTAGGTGGAGTGTCTAGCTCCAGCTATCCTCCCCTCCCTCTCTACACCCGGTAAGAGGTGACGTATGCACCTCAAACCAGTGGAGGAATCACTTGACTAGCTGCTTCCATCAAACCTGTAAGTATGAGTTCCACTCCTATACATTTTTTTTCTATTTTTAGTTTGTCTTAATAAGAGCTTCACTCTTATTTAGGGCTGTACACTTGTGTTTATTCCTGCCTTGCTTTGAATTTAGTCATTTTGCACTCTCACCATTTCCTTTAAAGGCCACACGCCTATCGTGGGAGTGATTTAGCGAGCAGGTTGTAACTTTATTTATTTATTATTTTAGCATTGTTTTGTTAGCGAGGGTCATCCAACTAGGGCGAGGTTAAGATAAGGACAGCAAGGATCTGGCAAAGATCCCGAGTACTTAATTGGCGAATCCACAGTCTCTGAGTAGACTCCACTCTTAACCGATCATCCCAACCAGCTATAAACCCAGCTACCCAGTGTAACTACGCCAGAGTTCCTGATGTCTTGTCGAGCTACTCGAAATCTTCAACACTGTGGGAATAAGTGACTATTCAACGTCTTCATATTGTGGTGACCAGAGGGTAAGTTCACCTATTGGCAGACTAGCATAGTGGAAACAGTCGTTCGTGAGTCACGACCACCAGTGACCAATGGTCAACAACCGCTCTAAGTTCCTCAACAAGTCAGAGCTTTGTGTCAAGAACATCGGCACAACATGCAAAACCTGTGTATCAATTAGCTTTGAAGTCACGCATTATTTGGTTTTCATTTTTCTTTCAAATAGGATTAATTCTCATGCTTAATTGTTTTACATTTTCGTATGAATTATTATAAGTGTTTATGTTTGTATCTTATTATATTTTCCATTATTACTTTTCCTAAGGAGGAGCCAGCCTTGTTAACTACTTGCCTAAGATCTAACAAGGCTGAGTAGGCCTTCACACCCACTACTGTATTAATTGTCCAGTCCACTCCACCAATCAGGTGAGAGCAGACTCCACATCCAAGGTGACATGACATCTGCTTACCAGGTTGTCATGCAGACTCTCGCTTACTCTGGTCTAATCCACTTTTACTTTCAATGGTTCTTTGATCTGTTTAATTACTATATTGCTAAATTAATAACTGTGTTAGTATCGTACACAGTGGGGAAGGAATACACTGTTAAAGAAAAAAACTACCCCTGGTGAGTTTGCATTGCCCTTGTCTTCCCTGGTGCTCGCAATATTGCTGACTTTGGTAATGGCCAGCTTTGTATTGCTACCCGTGTTCGAAATACGCGTTTAACAATTCATTAGATGACTCGAGATACGACCCACTCATTACCAGCAAATGAGTGTCAAACAGAAGCCTGCTAAATATTTTATTCTCTGGTGTAATGTGATCTTTCCTTGAAACATGAGGGCTTGAAACATGAGGGCATGAAACATGAGGACTTGAAACATGAGGGCTTGAAACATGAGGGCTTGAAACATAACCAGGCAGTGAGAGAAATGATCCATAAAACTGTCAGTAGATTACATAATTAAAGTGTAGTAAACGTCATATTTGTATAATCTATGTTCAAAATAAATACAAAAAAGTGATGGTCGTTCATTTTTTAAGTGCAACACTTAATACGTGCTGGTCTGCAACTAATCAGGATTAATTATGCTTTTAATTTGCTTTCAACTTCCGCATATGCGAAAACATGGACATACTAATTACCCATATTAATAATGCAACCTCAGATATTTTTTTTCACACAAATAATAAAAATACTTATTTCCTAGCAGTGTTAAGTACACACTCCTCTTTAAGGGGGTCCCTCTTTAAGGGGGGCTCCTTGTCGTGGTAAAGAGGCTATCGGTCTGAGGAATTGGACCTCTTGGTCTTCTTCCTCAGACCGAACCTAATTACCCCCCATCCCCTCTTTCCTTTCCCATCTTCCCCATCCTCCCTTTTCCCTTTCCTCCTCCTCCTCATCCCTCCCTTATTTCCTTGCCATTTTTCTCCTGGGAGCTTCCCTCCACAGGCATTCTAGTTCCTAGGTAGGGGGAAGGATACTGTGGTTTTCCCTTTCCGTTGAGGTCCTTGGCGGTGGTGTAGTTTGCCGTGGAATCTGGATCGCCTGGGGATGCCCCTCCCTCTCCGGTCACCCGGGGGGTGGCTTTGGGTATCTTTCGGGCGACGGGTGTATCTCTGGAGGCCACCGTTCGGATTCCAGGGGTGGTGACCGAAGAAGGTAGGCTTTTTGGCGGATTTCTGGCCGCCCTCTCTTTTGTCCGCCGAGATGGCTCGGTGGATGTGAGGTTGCTATCCCGGATTGCTGGTTTACTGGTGTGAAGGGTAGGGTATGGCACGGGTTCCATGCTGCATCTGCACCACTTGCGGTGTTGAGGTCCTCTTGGGCGCGGAGGGTGATTTACGCCCCTTTCATTCCTCCTAGGAGCTATTCCTCCACATTCCCCCGTTTCTTTTATTCTTTTTTTATTTTTATTTTCTTCTTTCTTTTTTTTTCTTAAAAACAAAAAGAAAGTAGAAACATAACCATGGATGCCCTAGCCCGTGAACCTAACCATGGATGCCCTAAACTGTGAACCTACCCCTGGGCCCCTTCCTGATACCGCACCCAGTACTACTAGACGTTCAGTGGTCTTTGATCATCCATTGTACCTATACGGCTCACGTATTCCAGAACGTGATACAGTCAGGTTTCTCGGCCTCCTGTTTGACCGTCGATTGTCCTGGAAACCTCATATTACCTCTCTTAAGGCAACTTGTCACAGCCGGCTGAACCTCTTTAAAACCCTCGCACATCTTTCATGGGGGGCTGAACGTAGAACTCTCCTTCGTCTACATTCAGCCCTAATTTTATCAAAACTTGATTATGGTGACCAGATATATTCGGCAGCCTCCCCTGCCACTCTTTCCAGCCTTAATCCCATCCATCACCAGGGATTACGCTTATGCCTTGGTGCATTTCGTTCTTCCCCGGTTGAGAGCCTCTATGTAGAAGCGAACATTCCATCCTTATCCGATCGTCGTGATGCACATTGCATTCGCTATTATGTTCGCTATCATGACCTCCGCAATCATTCCATGTATAGGATTGTTACAGATGTTAGTCGACGCTCTTTATTTGTTCGTCGCCCCTGCTTACTTCGTCCCTTTTCTCTTCGTCTACATTCACTCCTGTCTTCCCTTCAGCTACCATCTCTATATGTTCATGTGACATCTCCCTTTCCCCTACCCCCTTGGCAAGTTCCTGCTGTCTGTGTCTGTTCTATTCCCCTTCCTTGTGCGAAAGACCGCCTTCCTACGGCGGCTTCTCTCTTTTTTTCTAGACCACTTCCGTTCTCATTCCCATGCCATCGCAGTGTACACCAATGGTTCAAAGTCGTCTGATGGCGTCGGATTCGCAGCAGTGTTTCTGGACAGCATCGTGCAAGGGCATCTATTACCCTCGGCTAGCATATTTACGGCTGAATTGTATGCCATTCTTGTGACACTTATCCGTATTGCATCTATGCCTGTATCACCATTTGTGGTCGTTTCAGACTCCCTTAGTGCTTTACAGGCTATCCATAAAATTGATACACCTCACCCCCTAGTTCTTCGTATCCACCTTTGGTTATGCCATATCTCTAGCAAACACAAAGATATTGGTTATGTTGACGTGCAGGGCAATGAACAGGCAGACACTGCTGCGCGGTCAGCAGTACATGACCTTCCAGTTTCATATAGAGGTGTTCCATTCACGGACTATTTTGCGGTCATTGCTACCCACCTTCGCACCCGTTGGCAACAACGCTGTTCTGACATGCTAAATAACAAACTTCATTCTATTAAACCGAGTATAGGTTTCTGGCCTTCTTCTTGTCACCAATGTCGAGGCTGGGAGACTACACTCTCCCGTCTTAGCATCGGCCACACTCATCTTACTCATGGGTATCTCATGGAGAGGCTCCCTGTCCCTCTCTGTGAACATTGTCACATTGTCAGGTTCCAGTCTCTGTTCGCCATATTCTGTTGGACTGCCCACTCTATCAACGAGCACGCAGAATTTACCTCCAACGTCATCTTCGCTCTATGGCCCTTTCTTTACCTTCCCTTCTTGCTGATGGACCTTCCTTTAATCCTGACTCTCTCATTGACTTTTTGACAGCAACTGACTTACTGCACAAACTCTGAAGGTTATACCTCCAGCACTCCCCTCAGTCCCTTCTACCTCAATCTCATGCTATCCTGTCTCCCTGCACTATCCACTGTCCAGCTGCACTCCATACCCTACTAATCATCCCTCTCCTTCTTACAACCCATTCTCTCTGCATCCTACCTTAACCTGCTGCACTGTATGACCCCTGTGCTTTAGGGCTTCTTTTTTTATTGTAATAATAATAATAATAACTTTCATATTTCAGCACTGCCTAGTACAGTGTAAATGGCCGTCTCCGTGGAAAGAGGGAAATGTACTCCATGTTCACAAACAGAAGAACAGAGCAGAAATCAGCAACTACAGACCAGTGTCACTCCTGTTAATCACTGGCAAGATCCTTGAGACAATAATCTCAAGACAAATGACAGAGTTTTTTGACTACCACTCACTACTTTGTGACCGTCAATATGGCTTCAGGAAAGGTTACTCTGCTGCTGATCGGATGTTAACCTCTCCACTAAATGGCACCAGTCACTGGATGAATCCAAAGTCAGCTGTGTGGTAGCATTGGACATTGCTGGTGCTTTCGACCGAGTGTAACACCAGGGCCTCTTGGCAAAACTGTAAGCACTGGGAATTGCAGCAGGCTCTACCCTATGTCTCCTCAGTGATTACCTTCATGGTAGATCTCTAAGGATAGTTCTCAATGGAGCAGAATCAGCAAGACATCCACTTGGGGCAAGTGTTCCACAGGAAAGTGTGCTTGGGCCATTGTTGTGGAATGTCTACTTCAATGACCTTCATCTCATCCCAGAATCCCATGCATATGCAGACGACTGTACTCTGACATTTACTTATCCAAGAAAAGAAATGCCAGCTGCTCTAAGCTACGTTAATCAGCTAAGAGCTATATCATCCTGGGGAAACCGATGGCAGGTAACATTTTCACCTGAGAAAACACAAATGATGGTCTCGTGGCACCATGATGGTAATGCCGGAGCAGTAGTAAGTATGAATGGGAGAGTGTTGGTACCCGGGGAAGAAGCTGATATCCTTTGGGTGAAATTTGACTTCAAACTGACCATGAAGAACAATGTTGTAAAGATTGCAAACAAGGCAGCCAGGAAGCTTAAAGCACTTCGACGTATCTCGCATTTGCTTGACAATAGGGGTTGCAAGATTCTGTATGAGGCACAAGTACGCTCACACCTTGAGTATGCTCCACTTTCTTGGTTTGCCTGTCCCCCCATCTCATCTGCAACTGCTTGACAGAGTAAAAATCAGAGCAAGACGCCTCATCTCTAGCCTGGACCCATCCTGGATAGATCTGTCATTTCAGTAGACCCTTCAACACAGGAGGGATGTGGGTGGCCTTACTGTTATGTACAAGGCCAACATTGTCAAAGTACCACACTCGGCTCCACTTCGAGGACAGCGAAAAGCTTCTATACCACAAGACGGGCAGAAAGCAGCAACTTCACTCTGGCTGTAACCTTCTCCAGAACATC
The DNA here is from genome assembly GCA_009830355.1 of Cherax destructor. Classification (NCBI taxonomy): domain Eukaryota; kingdom Metazoa; phylum Arthropoda; class Malacostraca; order Decapoda; family Parastacidae; genus Cherax; species Cherax destructor. The sequence continues at coordinate 39,821 of WNWK01005297.1, read as the reverse complement.
TCTTCATCTGAGATCATTTTTTTCCAGGATGGCTAGAGTCTGGAACACGTTCGTACAGCATAATGATATCAACCAGATAAAGTCAGTTGATCAATTGAAAATGCTGTCCCACAGATGGCTCTAACTTCATCCTGTTCCCTACTTGTATGTTTCATAACAATAAAAATGCTTTCAAATGAGCTGATGTAGGTAGCATTTCTAAGCATGTCAATAAAGTTAGGAATCCTTATCTTGTCAATAAAGTTAGGGATCCTAACCTAACCTGGGCAAACCCTGTGTAAAAAAGTGTGTGAGAGAGAGTAGTGACAGCAGTAGTGACAGCAGCAGTAGAGAGAGAGAGAGAGAGAGAGAGAGAGAGAGATGAAGAGAGGGAAAGAGAGAACGAGAAAGAGAGAGGGGGGATTAAGAATATTTTTTAGATATTTCTGTTCCACAAGAAACATGCTTGGTCCTCTATTCTGTAATGGCTACCTCAGTGACCTTCTTCATCTCATCCCACAATCATACGCCTCAGTAGGTGACTGCACTCTTGACATTTACTTATCCAAAGGATTAAATGCCAGCTGCTCTCAGGAACATTAATTACCTTGCAACTATATCAACCTTAGTTAAACAACTGTAGGCTGCATTTACTTCTGAGAAAATACAAATAATGATGGCCTCTAAGAAGTATAATGTTGATGCTGGAACATTGGTAAAAATGAATGAAAGAGTGTTAGAACCTGGAAATGAAATAGATATCCTAGAGGTCAAACTTCGCTTTATAAAGTCTGAAAAAACATGTGGAATTTTTTGCAAAGAAGACAGCCAAAAAAAACTAACAGCACTAAGACAGTAGAGGCTGCAAAGCTTTGTACAAAGCACATGCTCGCTCACAAGTGCACAACATTTTTGGATTGCCTGACCGCCGTCTCATCTTCGATTTCTGGAGACAATAGAAAACCGAGCAAGACGACTTATCACTCGCTGGGGTCCGGTCTGCATGGATGTGTAATTTCAGCCAATGTTGTCAAGAACAACACTTGGCTCCACTTCGCGGACAGTCAGAAAACTATACCATTCATTCCCAGAATTACTCGAGTCTGGATCACGTTCGTACAGGATAACGACATAGATGAAATAAAGTCAGTTCACCAAATGAAATAGCTGGCCCAGAGATGTCTCCTGCTTTATCTAGTTCACTATTTGTATGTTTCTTAACAATTAAATGGATTTTATAATGAGCTTAGAAAGGTAACAGCTCTTAGCTTGTAAATAAAGGTACGAACACTTAACCTAACCCTTTAAAAACCCTTGTGTAAATATAGAAAGAAAGACAGAGAGAGAAAGAGAAAGAGAGGTGGAGGCAGAGATGGATGGAGAGTCAAAGACAGATATGACGACTGATAGATGTACAAGGAGAAATGGAAAAGAGACACGGAACAACAGACAAAAAGAGAGGACTCACGAAATCGTAATGACACGATTGCAAACAAACCATACCACTGGCGGGGTTAGAACCCGCCTATGCTAACCTTCCTTTGGTGTATAAATATACCTACTTGTATGAATCTTTTTGTAGCCAGCTGGCCAAGTGGCTAACGCGTCGGTCTGGAGTTTTATGATTCTCTGATCGCGGGTTCTAACCCCGTCATTGGTATTTTTTTAAGAAGAGAGAAGCTATCCAATATTTTTATTTAAACATATTTGACCAGTAGGCATTCATAGATCTGTTGTGGCGGAATATTTGGTGTGTAGCAGCTATACAGTCGTATCTCCACCGAGTAGAGCAGTGTGACGTTCAATTTCGTTACAAGAATCTTTCCGACAATGTTCTCATCAGATTATCAAGATTTTTATAGTTTACATTGTTTATTGTGCACCCCTCATCATCCTGTGGACGGTAACCTAAGAGTATTTACATACACAAAAGACCTTGGAGTTAACCCGTAATTTGTTAAAAGGTGCATAAATGCATAAATTAAGAGACAACTATCATGCAGTCTTCCTCAGATCAATGTATTAATAGTAACTAATATTAAGTTTTAAGGGGGGTGAACCGCTAAACCAGCCAAAGGCGTCTGTCAGATGACCAAACACACTGGTGGAGCCACACTAGACACGCCTCACAAAACATTTACCCTGTTCCCTGACGAATCTTAACCTAACCAGCCTGGCTCAGTCTGTGGCAATAATACGGTAGGATGTGATCTTTGTTGGGAGGATAATTCAAATGATAACATCCCATGTGCTTTAGATCAACACCCTGAAAACTCCTAGAGCTGTAGTTTAATACACTCATCAATCGCCAACCCAAGACAGGGGTCGTATTACTCACTGCACATTGTGCCTAGGGACTAGGAAAACTAACAAACACATAAAATATTACGTTTTTTTTAGTTTTATTGATTAAAGCAGTAACAAAGATCTCTTTTGGAGAAATTAACATTCGTGATGATTTTTTTGACGCTTTTCCGTTGCAAAATCTAGAATAATACTTTAAAATTATGTTTCCCGTATTATCTCCGCTAAAGACACAGAGGTGCAAGGGGAGGCACGCGTTGTTCTACCATGGTTTTCTGATTATTACCAGCATTCTACTTCTTCACTGACAATCGTTCGTTGCAACTTAAGTTTGTGGACTATCTGCCTTTGAAGGCAGTGATAGTTGATATGCCACGAAATCTTTTGTGGCTCTGCTGCTGTCAATAATTCTCTCTCTCTCACTTTTTTTTACAAAGGTTTGTCAAGGTTAGGTTAAGGATCCCTTACTTTATTGACAAGATAAGGATAAATAACTTTATTGACAAACGTAGAACTGTTACTTACATCAGCTAATTTGAAATCATTTTTATTGTTTGAAACATACACGTAGGGTATATGATGAAGTTGGAACCATCTGTGTGACAGTATTTTCATTTGATCCAATGAATTTATCTGGTTGTTATTATTATGCAGTACGAACGTGTTTCAGACTCGAGTCATCCTGGAAATAAATGATCTCAGATGAAAAGATGTTCTGGAGAAGGGTACAGCCAGAGTGAAGTTGCTGTTTCTGCCCGTCTTGTGATATAAAAGCTTCTCGCTGTCCTCGAAGAGGAGACCAGTGTGGCTCTTTGACAATGTTGGACCTTGTACATAACAGTAAGGCCACCCAAATCCCTCCTGTGTTGAAGGGTCTCCTGAAATGGCAGATCTATCCAGGATTGGGTCCAGGCGAGAGACCGAGGCGCCTTGCTCTGTTTTCTACTCTGTCAAGCAGTTGCAGACGAGATGGGGGAGGGGCAGGCAAACCAAGGAAGTGGAGCATACACAAGGTGTGAGCGCACTTGTACCTCATGCAGAATCTTGCAACCCCTATTCTCGAGCAAATGCGAGATACGTCGAGTGCTGTAAGCTTCATGGCTGCCTTGTTTGCAAGATTTACAACATGGTTCTTCATGGTCAGTTTGGAGTCAAATTTCACCCCAAGGATATCAACTTCTTCCCCGGGTAATAAAACTCTCCCATTCATACTTACAACTGCTCCGGCATTACCATCATGGTGTCATGAGACCATCATTATTTGTGTTTTCTCAGGTGTAAATGTTACCTGCCATCGGATTCCCCAGGATGATATAGCTCTTAGCTGGTGATTAATGTAGCATAGAGCAGCTGGCATTTCTTCTCTTGGATAAGTAAATGTCAGAGCACAGTCGTCTGCATATGTATGGGATTCTGGGATGAGATAATGGTCAATGAAGTAAACATTCCATAACAATGGCCCAAGCACACCTCCCTGTGGAACACTTGCCCCAAGTGGATGTCTTGCTGATTCTGTTCCATTGAGAATTACCCTTAGAAATCTACAATGAAGGTAATCACTGAGGAGACATAGTGTAGAGCCTGCTGCAATTCCCAGTGCTTGCAGTTTTGCCAAGAGGCCCTGGTGTCACACTCGGTTGAAAGCACCTGCAATGTCCAATGCTACCACACAGCTGACTTTGGATTCATCTAGTGACTGGTGCCATTTAGTGGAGAGGTTAACAACAGATCAGCAGCAGAGTAACCTTTCCTGAAGCCATACTGACGGTCACAAAGTAGTGAGTGGTAGTCAAAAAACTCTGTCATTTGTCTTGAGATTATTGTCTCAAGGATCTTGCCAGTGATTAACAGGAGTAACACTGGTCTGTAGTTGCTGATTTCTGCTCTGCTTTTCTATTTGTGAACAAGGACTACATTTGCCTATTTCCACAGAGAAGGCCATTTACACTGTACTAGGCAGTGCTAAAAATGCGAATTAGAGGTGCTGCTAGCTGGTCCGCACATCTCAGCAATCTTGGGCTCAACTTGTCCTAGTCCCAGTCTTTTCTTGGTCAAGCGATTTAAGAATAAGATGCACCTCCTCCTCCATATTATCACCACTGACAGTTTCGACACACTTCTTACAGCTAGCCAAGGAGGGTCCCTTTCTGGATCAGGAACCTGCATTTTGGTAGCAAAGTGTTAGGCAAAGAGGTCTCTCTCTCTCTCTCTCTCTCTCTCTCTCTCTCTCTCTCTCTCTCTCTCTCTCTCTCTCTCTCTCTCTCTCTCTCTCTCTCTCTCTCTCTCAATCAGTTTTTCTCGGTTTTTGTCTTCCAATTTCTTCCTTTATCTCGTTGATCCATCTCTTCACCATTTATCTGCCTTCATATATCTCCTCCAATCTCTTTACCTCCATAAATTTCCTTCCATTTCCCTCTCTGATCCGTCTCCCAGCCTCCGTCTAGCTCTCGTTATTCTTCTTATTTCATCTCTCTGCTTCATCTCTCTGACTTCATCTTTCTTCCTCTTCCTATCTTCGTAATCCAGATGGGTCACGAGTCGGGTCATCTTCAGGAGATATTTAAGGTCTTCTTTAATTAGTCTCTTCATTAAGTTTTTTCATCATTGCTGGATCTTTTGTGCAGCTTCACCAGCGCAAACATCCACTGCCTCCACAACTAGTAAACTTTACACACAAACAAATAATAAATTCACTAGTAATATTTATTCTGGGACTTGTTGCAGAATATAGAAAGATCTTTTTCAAACAACTTTGTTTTCAACCACTGATCCGCAAATTCCGCAAAGACAGTTCTTGATTCTTACGCTGCACTACAATCGTTCTTGACTTCCACACTGCACTACCGTCGTTCTTGACTTCCACACTGCACTACCGTCGTTCTTGACTCCCACACTGCACTACCGTCGTTCTTGACTCCCACACTGCACTCCGTCGTTCTTGCTCCCACACTGCACTCCCTCGTTCTTGACTCCCACATGCACTACGTCGTTCTTGACTCCCACACTGCACTACTTTCGTTTTTGACTCCTACATTGCACTACCTTCGTTCTTGACTCCCACACTGCAATACCGTCGTTCTTGACTCCCACACTGCACTACCTTCGTTCTTGACTCCCACAATGCACTACCTTCGTTCTTGACTCCCACAATGCACTACCTTCGTTCTTGACTCCCACAATGCACTACCTTCGTTCTTGACTCCCACAATGCACTACCGTCGTTCGCTCTTTGGGTCACGGTTTATTCCAAGTAGATAAATTTCGGTCGTTGTGCGGTCCTTCACCTTGACACTCACTAGAAGCATGACAATAACTTCGTGAACTTCACCTTGACACTTGAAGCTTGAACTTCCTCCTGACAATCACTTGACTCAAGGCAATAACTTCACAAACTTCACGTTGACACTCGAGTCATTGCAACAGCTTCATGATCGTAGGCAGAACCTACGATTCGAATTTCCTGGCTGACTCTACCAGCTTCAACCTCATCAAGTTTAGAAACTAGTAAGATAGTCTGAACAACTGAACAACTGACTTGACCAGAGTTCCATTCCGATCATAGACTTGTAGCTACGATACGGTGACCATAATTTTCAAAGGGGTGGACCGGAAAGCTAGTGGAAGGCCTCGGTCATATGGCCGAGAACTCCAGCTGTTGGTCATCATCTGACTAAGACACAGGTCAGGAAACACTTGTCCTGTTTCCTGACAAACCTTACCTAACCTACGGTACGGCTTTCTTGGTTGAATCAACATCACCTAGTTGTAGAAGGAAATTGTCTACAACCTTTAAGACTTCGTTCGTATTCATCATATCAACGACGAAGCTTTCAAAATATCACCAATATATCCATTGTTAGATTTGGTCACTATTTTTTTCTTTTTCTTTTTTCAATTTTCTTTGTTAGGTTAGACTTCATTTTTTCCTAATTATTACAATAAACTTAATTTTTTTCATTATATATATATTTTTTTATCATTTATTGGTTATATTATTTTTTATTAACATATTTTCCTAAAGGAAGGAACTTCGAGAATTCAACACCTTTCTGGGTTCCCTTCGTCAGAGCAGTGCCTCGAATACTCGCACTGAGATTAACTCAACAACAAACTGGTAGAAATCTTTCAGCACTATTTTGGACATCGTAGAGGGAACAGATTCATTACACAGCAATGAAATAAGCCTTTGATCTGTCAGCTCTCTTCCACCTGACATCAATGCTCCAACACCTGCTGGTACACCTGGCAGCAGTGTTCCATCTGTCGATCCCAAGTCAGGTTTTACCAGAAAAGAGATTAGTGCCGCTAACACTCGTGTGACCGACACTGCACCTGAACAGTGCTAGGCCAAAGCACCAGCAGCAGGGATATATCTAGTAAAGCTGAACGAGGGCGTGGAAGAGAGAGGTAACCACCCTAAGCCATCTCACCTCCCACCAACACAGTCCCAGGAAAAAGCCAACCAGGTAAATAATTAACTACCTCAGGAGCAGCAGAACATGCAGAGAAATCACCAGCGGCAGTGTTCTCGCTGTCACAGGAGTGGGGAAACCCACTAACAACTGCCGTTGAGATACCAGGTGCAATTACTGCCATAAATGAAAACATCAAGAATACCACAGACGTAACAAAAAGGATCTTAGGAACAAACGAGCAGGATCTGGTGAATACACACGTCACTCACCCAGCTACTATTATCTAGGCTTTGTAGGTGGTTTTGTGCCTTATACAAGATCACAGAACTACGTCCTAGCGGTAGGTCCGGTGTCATACCTATCTCAAGGGCAAGCACCTTACACACTCATCAACTCAAGCTGAACACAATCATGAGGAGCCGGTCTATTAGTATCCTGTCTGCCAACATTAATGGCCTCATTACCAATACTAGGGAGTTCACACATAGTATCATCAACACGCAATGTCCCGACATGATCGCCATTGTTGAAACATTGTTGGACGACACGACTCTGGATCCCATTAACTGCGTGATGAAAAATGTGGACTCCCTTCTGCGTCAACATAAATCTCGACATATTAAACATAAGGATTTTGAATTTCTTGTAGAGTATGATATGAGAAATTTTGCTGATTTTCCTACTCGCATCTCTGGCTCCTCCCTTGACCAAGTAGTGAGTGGTCTACCTGAACACATGTAGCTTGCCAACCTCTTGTTTATGTTTCATCATCTGACCACAAGGTTTTAACGACAGTGGGTAACAGGAAACTGGCTGCCGCTTTGCTCTGAGCCACCGCCTCCGATTGGACTGCTCCAGCAAAAGTAGTTTCCTCACCGGCAGCATATGATGAAGCCTTCAGAGATGCCTTGGTTCGTCTTTTATTGTCGAGATGTTGGTACTGTTAAGCACATTCCTAATAGAATGTATAAGAGCCATCCAACTTCCTATAACATGAACTTGAGCAAGCTAGCCTGCTGCCATATGAAACAAATAAAAAATGGGTCACCTCTAGATGGGAGGCTGACACAAAAAGAATGCTGACATCAGGTGACGTGGACCTGGTGGACCTGGTGGTCCTTGGTCAAGGATCGACACTGAAATTCAAATGACGAAATTATTCCACTTATATATATATATATATATATATATATATATATATATATATATATATATATATATATATATATATATAGGGAGGCATGTGTTCGAATTCTCGGCTAGTCGTATTGTTGTTATTGATTCAATACCACTCGTTCGTGGTTACAATTATATATACAGTGCTAGTCACGGCATTATGCCTTCCCTCCCCCACACACGTACCAAAACACAAACACATACCATGAAAGATTATAATATATATATTTGCACACTTACTGAGGTTTTAATATTTAGTGCTGCGTCCTTTACGCTTAATCGCGTCCCTCAGCCATGTAGGAAGACTCGCACAAATTCTTGAGGGTTTGGGGAGGTATATTATTCCAAGCCTCATGTAGAGCAGCCTCCAGCCGCGGGATTTAACTGATATCCTTACCCAGTAAACTTTGTTTCACTACTGACCAGAGGTTCTTAATAGGGTTTAGGTCTGGGTATTTGCCTGGCTAGTCATTAAAGAACCTCATTTCACAGTCTTTAAACCACTGAACTACAGATTTTGCAGTATGACACGGTGCACCAGCCTGCATAAAAACCGTAGCCCCACACTTGTTAAACGCCTCAGGTAAATTGTTACACAATAACTCCTGGTAATTATACTGGATCATATACTGGTTTTTGGGAAGCACAATGAGTTCACCAACACTCTGAGCACTGAAACACAAACCATGAGCGAGTCTGGGTGTTTGGTGGTCCCACACGTGTAGCGTGGGTCTAGCGGGTCACTACCTCTGGGCCGGTACACATGTCCCCCACGGTTACAGGTGACAGTGAAGGTTGCTTTTTCACTCCAAAGTACTTCAGACCACTGTGAGGAGTCCAGTGAAGATATTTCTATGCATAATTCAGCTTACGTTTCCTCTGTGGCTTGAAGAGGATTGGTTTCTTAACCTGGCGGTGACTACTGTAGCCCAGTTCTGACACACGTTTATTAACAGTTCTTACAGGCACCTCTGAGAGAAAATGTGGGTTCTTTTCTTTCTTTTCTCTAGCAGTTATCTTAGGTGTACTCTCTAACTGCTTCTTTAACACAATTAAGGTACATCTTCTTCGAGGGGCCAGGCCGAGGTTTTGAGAGATGGTACATCGACACCGCCACCAGCTTTCAAACGTTGCACCCAGTTACTCACTGAACGTTCACACACACCAACATTCTCCACTATTTCTTTCGTCTAGTGCCCAGCTTTGTGAAGCCCTAGTTTCAGGTGTTAAAGACTTCCTTTTGCCCATAATCAAACATGTATAGCCCCAAAACCAAAGGAAACACCGGACAAAAGATGGGGCGCATGAGAGACGAAAGTGCAACACTTCCCATGCTAACAGGCAATTTTCTGACTGTCCGCGAAGTGGAGCCAAGTGTTGTTCTTGACAACATTGGCTGAAATGACACATCCATGCAGACCGGACCCCAGCGAGTGATAAGTCGTCTTGCTCGGTTTTCTATTGTCTCCAGAAATCGAAGATGAGACGGCGGTCAGGCAATACAAAAATATTGTGCACTTGTGAGCGAGCATGTGCTTTGTACAAAGCTTTGCAGCTTCTACTGTCTTAGTGATTTTATGGCTGTCTTCTTTGCAAGATTTGCCCCATGGTTTTTCATAGACATCTTGGAGCGAAAATTTGACCTCTAGAATATCTATTTCATTCCCAGATTCTAACACTCTTTCATTCATTTTTACTTCATTTTTGCAACCTGCAATCGCTTTCCTAAGGTTGATATAGTTGCAAGGTACTGATTAATGTTCCTGAGAGCAGCTGGCATTTAATCCTTTGGATAAGTAAATGTCAGAGTGCAGTCACCTGTCTAGGCATATGATTCTGGGATGAGAGAAGAAGGTCACTGAGGTAGACATTCCATAATGGAGGACCAACCTTGTTTCTTGTGGAACAGAAATATCAAAGAAATATTCTTAATTCCTTTCTCTCGCTCTCTCTCTCTCTCTCTCTCTCTCTCTCTCTCTCTCTCTCTCTCTCTCTCTCTCTCTCTCTTCCTCTATTCATCTCTCTGCTTCTGCTGTCACTACTGCTGCTGCTGTCGCTACTGCTCTCTCTCTCTTCCTATCTTCATCTCTCTTTCTCTCTCTCTCTGTCTCTACCTCTGTCTCTTTCTTTATCCATCATTTTATCTTAATTTTTGTCTTCCAATTTCTCCCCTTATTTCGTTGATTCATCTGTTCACCATTTACCAGCCTTCATATATCTCCTCCAATCTCTTTACCTCCATAAATTTCCTTCCATTTCCCTCTCTGATCCGTCTCCCAGCCTCCGTCTAGCTCTCGTTATTCTTCTTATTTCATCTCTCTGTTTTATTTCTCTGACTTCATCTTTCTTCCTCTTCCTATCTTCGTAATCCAGATGGGTCACGAGTCGGGTCATCTTCAGGAGATATTTAAGGTCTTCTTTAATTAGTCTCTTCATTAAGTTTTTTCATCATTGCTGGATCTTTTGTGCAGCTTCACCAGCGCAAACATCCACTGCCTCCACAACTAGTAAACTTTACACACAAACAAATAATAAATTCACTAGTAATATTTATTCTGTGACTTGTTGCAGAATATAGAAAGATATTTTTCAAACAACTTTGTTTTGAACCACTGATCCGCTTTAAGGATTCCAGCAAATTCCGCTTGATAAGCAAAGACAGGAACTGACTTCTACACTGCACTACCGTCGTTCTTGACTCCCACACTGCACTACCGTCGTTCTTGACTCCCACACTGCACTACCGTCGTTCTTGACTCCCACACTGCACTACCGTCGTTCTTGACTCCCACAATGCACTACCGTCGTTCTAGACTCCCACACTGCACTACCGTCGTTCTTGACTCCCACACTGCACTACCGTCGTTCTTGACTCTCACACTGCACTACCGTCGTTCTTGACTCCCACACTGCACTACCGTCGTTCTAGACTCCCACACTGCACTACCGTCGTTCTTGACTTCCACACTGCACTACCGTTGTTCTTGACTCCCACACTGCACTACCGTCGTTCTTGACTTCCACACTGCACTACCGTTGTTCTTGACTCCCACACTGCACTACCGTCGTTCTAGACTTCCACACTGCACTACCGTCGTTCTTGACTCCCATACTGCACTACCGTCGTTCTTGACTCCCATACTGCACTACCGTCGGCCAAGTCTTTTGCTTTCGTCAGGAGTGATTTTCCAAATGTGTATTATCATGTATCTGGGAAAGGTTGAGCTCGAGGGACCTCACCCTTTCCCAGTAATTTAGGTAGGTGCTTTATTGTACTTATACGTGCAACGAAAGTTATCTGTATACTCTCCAGATCTGCAATTTCGCCTGTCTTAAAAGGGGCCGTTAGTGTACAGGCATATTCCTCCCTAGAGAGAGAACAAGCGATTTAAAGATAATCATCATTGGCTTGGCATCCTTAGTTTTGAATGTTCTCATTATCCATCCTATCATTTCCCTAGTAGATATAGTAGAGACATTGTTGTGATCACTCCCTGGTCATTCACATTAGATTTTCGCTCTATTGTGAGGATGGGATTTGTTTTATACTCCAATCCTGTTTTTATTTCTTCGATATCATCTTAGCGGAGTAATTGAAATGTCTTCACTGAACTTCATATTTTTTTCTGAAGCTTGTTTACAGACTTGCTTAATGTCTGCTTGGAGATTTACAGTATCCTCAATGGATGACACTTTCATGAAAAATTTTGGTATCATCAGCAAAGGAGGACACGGTGCTGTGGCTTACATCTGTCTATGTCAGATATGAGGAGGAGGAGGAAAATAATAGGAACAAGTACTGTACCTTGTGGAACAGATTTTTACAGTAGCTGCCACTGCCATTACTCTGTTTACTATTACTCTTTGTGTTCTATTTGTTAGAAAGTTACGGATCCATCTACCCACTTTTCCTGTCATTCCTTTATCACGCATTTTGTGTTATTACGCAAAGTCTGTGTATACTACATCTGCATTTTGTTTGTCCTCCGGTGCACCCAAGACCATGTCATAGTGGTCCAGTAGTTGTGAGAGGCAATACGACCTGCTCTAAACCCATGGTGCCGTGGGTTGTGTAATTGTTGGGTATCCAATTGGTTGGCGATCTTGCTTCTTGGAACCCTTCCAAAGATTTTTATGATGTGGAAGGTTAGTCTTATCGGTCTGCAATTCTTTACAATTGCTTTACTGCCACCCTTGTTATTTTTAGTGACTGTGGGATGACCTCTGTGTCTTTGTTCACTCTCCATGGAATATTTAATGCAATGAAGCTTTTTACGGTCAAACTGCAAGAAACTTTCAACTAAGATTACAACAACATAAATATAGCATTAGTTCTGGACAAGAGTTTAACACTCTTTATTCATGAGACAGATTTTACCCCACAAAATTTATTTTCACAAGACCGGGAAAATTGTATCAAGCAGGTGCATAGTTGAGAAAAATATAAGCAAATTAAGTTTCATAAAAAATAGTATTGATTTAATATGAATATTAGTTCAGGGTTATATAAATCAGATTGATTTACAATTAATAGAATTTGCGAGGAATTTGAGGTAGGCTAACATGTCACTCATAAATTCCACTTGACATGTGCCCTGACAAAATCTTAACTTCATTCCCAAGCCAAAGAGTGCTGAGTCAGGTGTAAGGTCATAAATGAGGTGACATCTCAGCAATATAAGCCTTCTGCTGTCCTATTATTTTTACAGTTCCTTGATATTGTGAGAAATTACGAAATTGCTAGGAAATTCACTAGTTTTTCACAGTGGTTATTTTGCCCAGCAGAACGGGAATCGCAGGTGATGAGGCCTGACAGAGTTACTATACTGCCCTGGAAGGAAGGTAAGGGACTGCGTGGAACACCATCGCCCCACATCCTGGGAGCTGGATGAAGTATTTGAGATGTAGGTTCTGAGATGTTATACAAGTTGTTATTCTTCCATTGAATATTTTATAATATATTTTGGTATCAAATAAAGTTCAGTAACATAAAACATACGGTAAGAAACCTGATTGTTCTCTAAAGTTCATTTATTTTCTTCTCTGAGATATATATTAAGCATTGCTTAAATAGCAACGCTTTTCTTGCCGAATAAAGCAATCGAAAATTTATGTATGCAATAATTTCGCAAATATAATTCTGAACCTCATCAAAAATTATATTTCATTGTGTTTGTTTATTATTAAATAATTGTAAACATATCTAAAATATATTTAGCTGGATTAAGGTAAATTACATTGCACGTGTTATAAGAACATAAGAATGGAGGAACACTGCAGAAGGCCTACTGGCCCATACAAGGCAAGTCCATATCAAAACCACCACTACCTAAGAATTTATTCCCGTACTCACGACACCAATCAAACCCAGCCCCTCCCACTCATATATTTGTCCAATCTCTTTTTAAACCCACCCAAGGTCCTAGCCTCTATCACCCTACTCGGAAGATTGTTCCACGCATCTACAACTCTGTTCGAAAACCAGTACTTGCCTATGTCCTTTCTAAATCTAAATTTATCCAATTTAAATCCGTTATTTCTGGTTCTTACTTGGTTCGATATAAGAACCAAGTACCAATACCAAGAACCAATACTTTCCTATATCCTTTCTAAATCTAAACTTATCTAACTTGAATCCATTATTGCGGGTTCTCTCTTGGAGAGATATCCTCAAGACCTTATTTATATCCCCTTTGTTAATACCCATTTTCCACTTGTATACCTCGATCATGTCTTCCCTCATTCTACGTCTTACAAGTGAATGTAATTTTAGGGTCTTCAATCTTTCTTCGTAAGGAAGATTTCTAATGCTATGTATTAATTTAGTCATTCTACGCTGAATGTTTTCTAACGAATTTATGTCCATTCTGTAATATGGAGACCAGAACTGAGCTGCATAATCTAGGTGAGGCCTTACTAATGATGTATAAAGCTGTAATATAACCTCTGGACTTCTGTTACTAACACTTCTTGATATAAATCCCAGTAATCTATTTGCCTTATTACGTACGCTTAGGCATTGCTGTCTTGGTTTAAGGTTGCTGCTTACCATCACCCCCAAGTCCTTCTCGCAATCTGTATGGCTAAGTTCTACGTTATTTAACTTATAAGTGCTTGGGTTATGGACACTCCCGAGCTTCAGAACCTTGCATTTATCTACATTGAACTGCATCTGCCACTTTTCTGACCACGAATTAAGTTTGTCTAAATCTTCCTGAAGTTCTATGACATCTATGTTTGAATCAATTATCCTACATATCTTCGTGTCGTCGGCGAATTTGCTCATATCACTAGTAATTCCCTCATCAAGGACATTGATATATATTATAAATAACAATGGGCCTAAGACTGATCCCTGTGGAACACCACTTGTTACAAGTCCCCATTCGGATTTAACCCCATTTATGCACACTCTCTGCTTCCTATTGGTGAGCCATGACTCGATCCATGACAGCACTTTTCCCCCAATGCCATGAGCTGCCACTTTCTTTAACAGTCTCTGGTGCGGTACTCTATCAAAAGCCTTACTAAAGTCTAAATAAACAATATCGAATTCTTTATCGTGATCAACAGCCTCAAAAGCTTTACTGAAGAAGGTTAATAAATTAGATAGGCAGGAACGGCCCTCGTGAATCCATGCTGGGTATCATTAATCAAATTATGGTTATCTAGATGGTTTCTAATAATATCAGCTATAATTGACTCTAGTAATTTGCCTACAATTGAGGTCAGGCTTATTGGGCGGTAGTTTGACGGTAGTGACTTGTCCCCTGCTTTAAAAATAGGAATTACATTAGCCATCTTCCACATATCAGACACTACACCTGTTTGAAGAGATAAATTAAAAATGTTAGATATTGGTTCACAGAGTTCCATTTTGCATTCCTTAAGAACCCTTGCAAAAAGCTCATCAGGACCCGGCGATTTATTTTGTTTCAGTCGGTCCAGCTGTTTCATAATCATTTCGCTAGTGACTGTGATATTACATAATTTATCTTCTTCTGGGCCTCTGTAAAAATTAATTACTGGGATATTATTAATGTCTTCCTGTGTGAAAACCGAGAGAAAGTAATTATTAAAAATAGAGCACATATCATTCTCCTTGTCAGTAAGATGCCCAAAGTTATTTTTAAGGGGACCTATCTTATCCCTAACTTTTGTTCTATAAACCTGGAAAAAACTTTTTGGGTTAGTTTTTGAATCCCTAGCAACTTTAATTTCATAGTCCCGTTTAGCTTTTCTTATTCCCTTTTTAACGTCCCTCTTAATGTCAGTATACTGATTTATAAGATGACCCTCACCTCTTTTTATGCGCCTATAAATTCCTTTCTTCTGCCCTAAAAGATATTTGAGCCTATTATTCATCCATTTTGGGTCATTTCTACTTGATCTAATTTCTTTATACGGGATAAATGTTCTTTGGGCAGCCTGTATAGTGTTAAGAAAACTGTCATATTGATACCTCTCTTCTTCACCCCAGTCCACAGTTGATAAGTGTTCTCTAAGTCCATTATAATCTGCTAAGCGAAAATCTGGGACCATTACTGAATTATCCCTACTATCATACATCCATTCAATGCTAAAGGTAATTGACTTGTGGTCGCTTGAGCCGAGTTCCTCTGTAATTTCTAAATTATTAACAAGGGTTTCCTTGCTTGCCAGAACCAAGTCAAGTAGGTTATTTCCCTTGTAGGTTCTGTTACAAACTGCTTCAAAAAGCAATCCTGAACTACTTCTAAAAGTCGTTAGATTCTAAATTCCCTGTCATGAAATTCCAATCAATCTGACTAAAGTTAAAGTCCCCTAGAATTACTACGTTATCGTGTCTTGTGGCCTTAACAA
Organism: Cherax destructor; assembly: GCA_009830355.1. Classification (NCBI taxonomy): domain Eukaryota; kingdom Metazoa; phylum Arthropoda; class Malacostraca; order Decapoda; family Parastacidae; genus Cherax; species Cherax destructor. The sequence continues at coordinate 24,105 of WNWK01005297.1, read as the reverse complement.
TTTCCTCCCAAAGTAGTCTCCCTTGTTCCCTATCTAAGTTTGGAGGACGGTAAATCACGCCTAAAATCAATTTTTCACACCCCTCTGAAAATTCTATCCAGACAGACTCTGTATGTGTTAATTCAGACTTTATACCCGTTTTTATGCAACAATTTAAATGATCACGGACATAGAGTGCCAACCCACCCCCTTTCCCGATACTTCTGTCTACTTGGAACAATTTAAAACCCTGAATGTGACATTCGGCAGGCAAGTCCCGATTTTTCATATTAAACCATGTCTCAGTTATTGCAAAAACATCAATATTACCCGTACTTGCAACTAATCTCAACTCGTCCATCTTATTCCTAGCACTACGACTATTGGTGTAATATATATTTAGAGACCCTCCTTTCTCTTTACCCTTCCTGCTCATCTCTGTTTTTCCACTATACCTATTACTGTCCTTGTCATCTAGTGTCACTAGCTTTCCACTATCCACCTTATTCTGCCTATTACTAGTTCTCTTACAACTTATAATATTACTACACTGGGACTTCTCTGTTTTCCCCCCAAAACCCATACCACTAACTATTTCTAGTTTAAAGCCCTAACAGCTCCCTCCACTGCAGTTGCCAGTGCCCCCACCCCAGACCTGGATAAGTGAACCCCATCCCTGGCATACATGTATAAAGCTGTAATATAACCTCTGGACTTCTGTTGCTTACACTTCTTGATATAAATCCCAGTAATCTGTTAGCCTTATTACGTACGCTTAAGCATTGCTGTCTTGGTTTAAGGTTGCTGCTTACCATCACCCCCAAGTCCTTCTCGCAATCTGTATGGCTAAGTTCTACGTTATTTAACTTATAATTGCTTGGGTTATGGACACTCCCGAGCTTCAGAACCTTGCATTTATCTACATTTAATTGCATCTGACACTTTTCTGACCAGGAATTGAGTTTGTCTAAATCCTCCTGAAGTTCCCTGACATCTACGTTTGAATCAATTATCCTACCTATCTTCGTGTCATCGGCGAATTTGCTCATATCACTAGTAATTCCCTCATCAAGGTCATTGATATATATTATAACCAACAACGGGCCCAAGACTGATCTCTGTGGAACGCTATTTGTTACAGACCCCCACTCGGATTTAACCCATTTATGCATACTCTCTGCTTCCTATTAGTGAGCCATGACTCGATCCATGACAGCACTTTTCCCCAATGCCATGAGCTGCTACTTTAATAGTCTCTGGTGCGGTACTCTATCAAAAGCCTTACTAAAATCTAAATAAACAATAAGTTTTTTATTTTTTTTTTGGTAAAAAATATATCTTTAAACGTATAAGAGAAAACTGAGTTCTTGCTAATAGTATACATACATATATATATATATATATATATATATATATATATATATATATATATATATATATATATATATATATATATATTTCATAAAATATATATATATATATATATATATATATATATATATATATATATATATATATATATATATATATATATATATATACAGGGAGGTACCACCTCTAGAACTTTGCTGGGGACCCTCATCCTCAGAGAAGACAATAAACCTACCTCCCACGCCAAAACATTACCATGGAAGGTAGATGATATCTCCTGGTAGGGAAGGGAGGGGGGGGCTGAGGATGTAGGAGGAAAGCCGAGGTCGTATTCTCGAATAGTGTCTTGAGGGCGAGCGGTTTGCCGGGAAGATTCCACCGGTTGCAAGTAGAGTAAGAAATATGACAGGATTTGAGTCTGGCTGTTGGTAAGGGGCCGCCCCGCTCCTCTTGGCAACGGGAGAATGCCGTTGTCAACACTGCTAGAGGAAAGACACCATGATACACATGGAGAACTATTTAATGTGCAAAGTGAGTCACTATGGTTGAAAGCTGATATATAATGGAAAGAGGTGTAGAAATATAGGTACAAATTCAATAAGGTCTCCAAAGAGACCGGGGGATGACTGGGTGACAGTGGATAAATCTGGGAACACTTCTGGTGGGAGAATAATTATAAGAGGTGGTATAGTAAGCAGAAGTTATAGTTGAAGCATAAATAAACTCTACTTCCACCTCTGCTGTTTTGTATCCATTCACGATTTTCTATACGTAATTTAAACTGCTCACTAACTCTTTCGAACGAGAAGTGTGGCATTTTCCAGCTATACTATTCTAATCTCTACCTACCCTCAATAAAAAATTGCATGTGCCTAGACTACAGCTATTTTCCTAAAAGACAGAATAAATCCTTTCTGTGTACGTAATTCCGTGCACATAATGCCAAGTACATTATCCAAATGCATAATCCCAAATACATCATTCGAAGTACATCATCTAATGTAGACTATCAGGCGTACATCATTCCACACTCATGAAAAAAAACGTACAAAACATGATGCAAACGGGGAGTGAAAGGCAATAATTCACAATAAGACGCTCTACTCATAGTGAAACACTGAACTGTTGCCTTAGAGAGAGAGGAGACAGAGAGCTCTGGTCAGTGCAGTAGCAGAACGGATGCAACAGGGACTAAGCACATGAGTTGAGTGAGTATGAGTAGCTGAAAGCCTGCCTTGTGCAAGCCTCACTCACCAGCTTCTCCCAAAGCGTGCGTGTCAACAGCTGATGATTCCCGCGGGGTGAGGGAGTGGGGGTGAAGGGGATTGTACCTCGCTGAAACACACACCCCTGACTTACTCTCTCGCTTTACATAGGCGGGCCAAGGAGCCAGAGCCGGAGATCCACGACATAATAAGCCATGCTTCTGAAGTATTTGTCTGTCCCAGGTCGAGTGACCTGAGACAGAGCGCGAACGCGCGCGATTGTGTGTGTACTCACCTAGTTGTGGTTGCAGGGTTCGATTCACAGCTCCTGGACCCGCCTCTTCACTGGTCGCTACTAGGTCACTCTTCCTGCTCCATGAGCTTTATCATACCTCTTCTAAAGCTATGTTTGGATCCTGCCTCCACTACATCACTTCCCAACTATTCCACTTCCTGACAACTCTGTGACTGAAGAAATACTTCCTAACATCCCTGTGATTCATCTAAGTGTTCAACTTCCAGTTGTGACCCCTTGTTGCTGTGTCCCATCTCTGGAAAATCCTGTCTTTGTCCAAATTGTCGATTCCTCTCAGTATTTTACATGTCGTTATCATATCCACCCTGTCTCTCCTGTTCTCTAGTGTCGTCAGGTCGATTTCTCTAAACCTCTCCTCGTAGGACATGCCCCTTAGCTCCGGGACTAGTCTTGTTGCAAACCTTTACACTTTCTCTAGTTTCCTTGGCTAGGTGTGGGTTCCAAACTGGTGCTGCATACTCTAATATAGACCTAACGTACACGTTGTACAGGGTCCTGAACTATTCCTTATTAAGATGTTGGAATGCTGTTCTTAGGTTTGCTAGGCGCACATATGCTGCAGCAGTTATTTGGTTGATGTGCGCCTCAGGAGATGTGCCTGGTGTTATATTCACTCCAAGATTCTTTTCCTTGAGTGAGGTTTGTAGTTTCTGACCCCCTAGATTGTACTCCGTCTGCGGTCTTCTTTGCCCTTCCCCAATCTTCATGACTTTGCACTTGGTGGGGTTGAACTCCAGGAGCCAATTATTGGACCAGGCTTGTGTGTGTGTGTGTGTGGGTCTGTCTGTCTGTCTGTCTGTCTGTCTGTCTCTCTCTCTCTCTCTCTCTCTCTCTCTCTCTCTCTCTCTCTCTCTCTCTCTCTCTCTCTCTCTCTCTCTCTCTCTCTCTCTCTCTCTCTCTCTCTCTCTCTCTCTCTCTCTCTCTCTCTCTCTCTCTCTCTCTCTCTGTAACTCTCATTCTCACTCGTCTGTTTTCGCTGGCAATACGATGCTACCAAGACGGAAAGAGGAGATAAACAGGACAAATAGGAGGTATATGCGAGAAAGAGGGTAATAAAGCTGTGGTTGGAGAGTGGTCGCTGCCTTTCATTGGAGCAGCCACCAGGCGGGCTGGTGCCACGAAGAAAGAGACAAGACAAATGAAAATAAAGAAAACGCGTGTGTCACTGGAACAACACAGGAATAAAGGGATAAATAAAAGGGGATGGAAGAGGACAATGGAGGTAAAACTTTTAATGAGAGGGCGTTTTTCCTTCCCGTATGAAGGTGAGTTTGTTGAGATAACGTTGCATTATGTGTATAATTATTACTAATATAATTTTTTAATAGGGCGGGCCATTAAGCAAGACCCACTGGTTTTTCTTATATTTTCTTACTGGTTCTTGTTCTTGTTTATTTCCTCTAATCTCCATGATTAAGTGGAACAGAATTCTTCCTCTGTAAGCCATGCGTGTCGAAAGAAGCGACTAAAATTCCGGAGCAAGGGGCTAGTAACCCCTTCTCCTTTATACATTACTATATTTAAAAAGAGAAACTTTTATTTATCTTTTCAGGCCACCCTACTTCGGTGGGATACAGGGAAGAGGTTTAAAACAAAAAACAAATATATATATATATATATATATATATATATATATATATATATATATATATATATATATATATATATATATATATATATAGGAGGTACCACCTCTAGAACTTTACTGGGGACCCTCATCCTCAGAGAAGACAATAAACGTACCTCAGGGAAAACTCGAGGTTCTCCCTGGAGCTGTTTGAATATTTTCTTCTACCACTCCCTATATACATATTATATGAGTGCTTTATTAATAGACAGAATACAATGACAGAAAAAAAAACATGAACATGAATACATTGGTACAATATATCAAAGATTATGAATCTCCTCCAACTCCTACGAAGCCGTACGCGAGCCAAGTATGCAGCATACATTTCCCCTCTGGATGCCCATGCTGAGGCGCTGGAACATGAAAGTGGCTGCCCTTGGGTTCCTGGTGGTGTCGATGAGTCTGGAACCCAGTTCTTTAAGGAAACGTGTTACATTTTTTCCCCATGATCCCAAGGTCTCTGATCCCACTGAGACAAATTGATACTGTTGGCTTATGTCCCTGTACTTGCCGATCTTGTAGTCCTCCCTGTGGTCAGCAGCTCCTCCCTGTCGCCTGACACTGTGGAGGATGTAGGTGTCAGCCAGTGTTGACACACAGGTATAGTCCCATGCTAAGAGCTTGCCCTTCTTCCAAGGATAGATGGTGATCCCATCTGGGCGGTTTGCTGGGTTGTGGGTATTGTTGGCTGCTAGTGATCGGGGCTCTCTCCCGGCTGAGCATCCAGCTGAAGCAAGGGTTCTCTTTATGATGTCGTTCACGTCATTGTGTCTTGCATGCCAGCTCTTAGTTTTGAAACATTTAGACCATGTAGACCATATTGGTCGGCTTGCGCATCGCCGCAAATACACGTATATTCCGTGTGAATTGGGGCAGCAAGGCGCAGAGCCACTGCAATATGGAGGAGGAGGGTCTTAGGGTCGAGGCGTGTTCCCATTGCCGAAATGGGAACTGTTTGGAGGAAGTCCCCAGAGTGATGTGCACTCACAGCTACTGTCTGATGTTACAGCCCTAAGCATGTTGGCAAGCATCTTTCCAGTGATGGGGCCATCCCAGCTTGACTGTTTGTAGGCCAGTTCTGCACTAGGTTTTGGTGCTGGAGCAGCAAGAGTCTCCCATTCAGTGATGGCACTGGCATAGCTAGGGTCTTGTATTCCTGCTGAATCACTGAGGTTGTCCAGAAGAATTTGTTTTATTAGCTCATTTGATGCTATGGAAGAGGATAGGAAAGCTAGTAGGGCAATCTGGGAGGATTTGCGTACTCCCAGCCCCCCAAGCCTGACTGGAAGTGAGGCTTGCAACCACTGTCCATCTTCGGGGGAAGATTCAATACACTCTCTAGCATGGTCTTGAGGAGAGAGTCATATTCCTTGAGTTTCGGACTGCTGAAGGCTGGGGAGCATCTTACGAAGTAGGTAAGTTTTGGGATTGACAGGCACCTGGTGAGTAGGCAGAAGGCATCATGTGTATCGATGTCTATCATCCTGCCTTCCATCGTCCTGAGGTCTGAGATTTTTTTTCTAGGACCAGATCGATGGCATTTGGCCCAAGAGGAGCACCGAGGAGAGTGCTTTGTATCGATAATATTTTTAAATAATGCCAGTACCAACATTCATTGAGCTTATTAAACTTTGTATTGTTGAAGCAATGTTTAATTTAATAGCGAGTTTTACACTCAGAACTTTGGAATGGAAATGGGAAATCTTGTCTCAAGTGTCCTTGAAGAAGCCACTCGTGGAGAAACATTACCTTTAATAAGTGTGCTCAACTGTACATAAGTGGCGTTTTCCACGGATTGTTATTATCGCCATACCATTTACAACTGTCATCTCTACACACATCACTGTCTCTTCACACTCCTTTGTCATCTCTATACACTTCACTGTCATGTCTCTAAACATCACCATCACTTCACGCTGAACTTTCACTCTCAACACTTGACTGTCACTCTCCACACTTGACTGTCACTCTCCACACTTGACTGTCACTCTCCACACTTGACTGTCACTCTCCACACTTGACTGTCACTCTCCACACCTCACTGTCACTCCACACTTCACTCTCACTCTCTACACTTCACTCTCACTTCTTACACTTACTATCACCCTTCACACTCGACTGTCACTCTCCACACTTCACTCTCACTCTCCACACTTCACTGTCACTCTACACACTTCACTGTCACTCTACACACTTCACTGTCACTCTCCACACTTCACTGTCACTCTCCACACTTCACTGTCACTCTCCACACTTCACTGTCACTCTCCACACTTCACTGTCACTCTCCACACCTTACTGTCACTCTCCACACTTCACTGTCATCTTCACACTTCACTGTCATCTTCACACATCACTCCCATCTTTGCACATTTGATTTTTTTACGAATATTAACAAATGTGCAGTCACAGGAAATGTAAAGGATTAAATAAGATTTTCTCAGCATTACATCTTCTTTAGAATAAATAATAAAAGTGAAATATTTTTCAGATCCCGTTGACCAGTTTCCTCAATTTCCTGATATATTTTCCTGGCGTGCTGAGCATAATAAGCAAGGCGTTCGAGTTGCACTTCGCAACTTCATGAAGTTGTTAGACTGGGTAAAATTATCTTTTGCATTCTGAAGGAGAAGGAGAAGGAGAAGAAGAAGAAGAAGAAGAAGAAGAAGAAGAAGAAGAAGAAGAAGAAGAAGAAGAAGAAGAAGAAGAAGAAGAAGAAGAAGAAGAAGGAGAATAGTCAGATTGAAAATTCTCAAGTTCTCGGATTTACACCAGTATAGTAGTTCGTCCTCTAATTAAGGGTGAAATACGTGCTAATATTAACGTCCTCTGTGTTTGGGATAACAGTTCGCTACCTTAAGTATAATTAACCACAAATAATTTGCTTATTTGTGGTTAATTATAAGTTTTAAGTGATTATTATAACTTAACCGAAGCTAACCTAACTTAAACTAAACTTTCCTAACCACATCTAACCTATGTAGCCTTAGCTAATCTAACATAGCATAACCTAATCTTATCTAACCTAACCTCTATAATCTATACTCTATGCTGATTCGCTTGTGCTGCAGTGTTACCAACACTAACTTTCATTTCAGTCGTAGAGTTTCACTCTTCGTGTGACGCATTAGCAGAAAAACTTGTTTAAAACTATTTGGAAACGTACATTTTTTTTTTTGTGTGTGTGTGTCCTGCCCGATTCGTGTTCAGTTCCCGTAAGAAGAGATGTTGATGAACAGAACTTGGCTTAATACTATTAGATTTAAGAATTTATGCAACATAAGAACATAAGAAAAAGACACTCTGCAGCAGGCCTACTGACCCATGCAAGGCAAGTCCATCACTCCCCTGCTTAGACCTGACCACCTGGAGTTAACCCTTTCCAGGTAAACTCCAGGTAGTCAGGTCACTTCCACTTAAGGAATTAGTATGGCATCTGACCTAGTAGCACAAGCTAGTCAGGTCTAACTCACACCCACCCACACCCACTCATGTATTTATCCAACCTATTTTTAAAACTACACATCGTCTTAGCTTCTATGACGGTACTCGGGAGTTTGTTCCACTCATCCACAACTCTATTACCAAACCAGTGCTTTCCTATATCCTTCCTGAATCTGAACTTTTCCAACTTGAAACCATTGCTGCGAGTCCTGTCTTGGCTGGATATTTTCAGCACGCTATTTACATCCCCTTTATTTATTCCTGTTTTCCATTTATACACCTCAATCATATCCCCCCTAATTCCACGCCTTTCTAGAGAGTGCAGATTCAGGGCCTCAGTCTATCTTCATAGGGAAGATTTCTGATACATGGGATCAACTTTATCATCCTCCTCTGTACGTTTTCCAGTGCATAATAAATGAGGCCTAACCAAAGATATATAGAATTGAAGAACAACCTGAGGACTTCTATTATTTATATGTCTTGATATGAAGCCAAGGATTCTGTTTGCTTTATTTCGAACACTTATGCACTATTGTCTTGGTTTCAGATTACTGCTAAACAGAACTTCTAAATTCTTCTCGCAATCACAGGTATTAAGATCTACATTATTCAGTTTATATGTGGCATGGTTATTGTCCTGCCCAACATTTCTCCTCCTGTTCCGTGTGCCTTAAGTTTTCTCAATAGCCTCTGATGTGAAACTCTATCGAAAGCCTTACATATCCATATGCACAATATCATATTCATTACCATGATCTACCTCCTCAAACACTTTAGTGAAAAAGTTAGTAAATTCGTAAGACAGGAACGCCCCTTAGTAAAACCGTGTTGAGATTCATTAATCAATGTATGCCTTTCAAGATGGCTACGAATTGCCTCGGCAATTATTGATTCCATAAATTTACCAACTATGAAGGTAAGGCTTATTGGTCTATAGTTCGAAGCTAAGGACCTGTCACCTGCCTTGTAAATAGGTATTACATTTGCCCTTTTCCCCTTGTCTGGCACTATGCCAGTTTGTAGTGATATATTAAAAAGATTTGCCAAAGGTTTGCTATGATCCCCTTTACATTCCTTTAATACTCTTGCAAACAGTTCATCAGGGCCTGGGGATTTGTCAGGTTTTAATTTCTCTATTTGTCTGAGGACCATGTCACTAGTTACCCCAATCGAGCAGTCTATTATCTTCCTGTTCAACATAATTTATTATTTCTGGAATTCCGCTAGTATCTTCCTGAGTAAAAACTGAGAGGAAGTAAGTATTGAAAATTTCACACATATCCTTATCACTGTCCGTGATCTGTCCTGAGTTACTCTTAAGTGGGCCTATCTTGTCCCTAATCTTACTTCTGTATACCTGAAAGAACCCTTTTGGGTTAGTCTTCGAATGCCTTGCTACCTTAGCCTCAAATCCCTTTTTGCTTTTCTTATTCCTTTTTTTATTTCTCTCTTTAATTGAAAATATTGATTTCTTATCTGTCCATCCCCTCTTTTGATACGCCTATATATGCCTCTATTTTGACCAATGAGATGTTTTAATCTATTGTTCATCCATTTAGGATCATTTTTGTTAGATCTAATTTCCCTACTCGGAACAAAAGTTGTCTGGGTAGCTAGAACTACGCTCTGGAAAACGTCATATTGGCAACCAAAACCACCTACCTGACCCATAGTCAGGTCATCCCAATTTAGCCCACCTAGGTAATTTCTCAGCCCCATGAAGTCGGCTAAGCGAAAGTCTGAAACAGAGACTTGATTGCAGTTACCTGGGTAATTCCATGATATATTGAACCTAAGTGATTTGTGATCGCTTTCCCCAAGCTCTTCATTAACCTTAAGATTATTAATTAGTGATTCTTTGTTGGCAAGAACCAAATCAAGCAAATTGCTACCTATAGTTGGTTCTGTCACAAACTGTTTTAAAAAACAGTTTGTGACAGAATCAACTGTTTTAAAAAACAATCCTGAACCGTATCAAGAAAGTCACTAGACTCAAGATTACCCCTCACATTGTTCCAATCAATTTGTCTAAAGTTAAAATCTCCCATTAACACAACATTTTCATATCTAGACTCCTTATAAATTTCGTCCCATAGCAGCTTAATGCACTCCCTATCCAGGCTTGGGGGGCCTGTAAATAACACCCAAAATTAATTTTTCACGACCCTCGAGGAGCTGTAGCCAAACAGATTCTGTGTCCGATGTTTCTAATCTTATATCTTGTCTATCACAACAATTTAAATTATCTCTGATATACATCGCCACTCCACCACCCTTCCTGTTGACCCTATCAGTGTGGAATAGCTTATATCCCTGTATGATGCACTCGGAAGGCATTTCTCTATTTTTCAGGTTGAACCAGGTCTCTGTTATAGCAATAATATATATATTACCTACACTTGCAAGTAATCTTAGCTCATCTATCTTATTTCTTAGACTCCTACTTAAGGAAGCTAGTCACTCGTTTCCCTCTACTATTTCTCTTTGTTTGTTGATCAATTACTTTGCCTTTACTAGCAACTTTATTTTGAATATTGTCTTTTAAACATATCCCTGAGATATCCTGGTAATATCTGCTGTTTCCAGGCCTAATACTACAGGCTGATTGTTTCCCACAAACACCCATACCTCTATAATCTATCAGTTTAAAGTCCTAGACACGTCTCCAATGACTCCTTCAATCGAATCGGCTAATGCAACCACTCCAGCCCCAGAGAGATAAACCCCATCCCTTGCATACATATCACATTTGCCATAGAAATTGTCCCAGTTATCAATGAATGGAATTGCAAGTTCCTTGCAGTACCTGTCTAGCCAGCAGTTTATACCAATTGCTCTAGACATCCATTCATTGCCCACTCCCTTTCTAGGCAAAATGCTACATATGATTGGGATCCCTCCCTTAGACCTAACTACTTCTATGGCTGACCTGTACTTATCTAGTAGCTCCTGTCTCCTGCCCTTCCCAATGTCATTTCCACCAGCACTAAGACAGATAATGGGCTTGTTCCCATTACCTGACACAATATTATCCAACCTGCTGACTATGTCACTAACACCAGCTCCTGGGAGGCACACCCTCTGTCTGACTTTCATATCTGAACACTGGAAGTCACAGTTGATCAACGTGAAACATGGGTTATGAACCTAATTTAACGTGTTCACTCCAGCATCAGTGAGCACAGAAGTTCCTGTGAGTACAGCTGAAGGGGAAGGCAGACTGCACCGGTTAATTATTGATTCCTGACTAGAAACTTGGTGGGTCTCAGCATTTAACTATGAAGATACTGTTGGCACTTTATATCTCTATCTTATGCTTCTCTTCGGGGAGAAACGTTCATATTTCGTCAGTTGATATGCCCCTTCTCGAGATATGGCTTTAAATTATGTTTCTTGTGTTATTATACTTATGGAAATTTGATGTAATAAAGGAAAATGGTATGTAAAACCATTATTTAACTTTAAACATCTCCCAACCTTTACCCTTTTTGCTTATTTTTGTTTTTGTTTTTTTTATTATTTTTGTTTCGATACAAAATATTCATAACAGGGAAAGTCTAACCCATGTCCTATCTTTTCTTAACCAAATCTAAATTAAAAATATTAAATTATTATGTACACAGGAAACGTTTATAAAATAACGCTGAATGATGCGTTGGAGACGAATTGTGTAAAATGAAGAAGTATTAAAAATCATATAAGTTGTTCTTAGTTCTGGGTTAAAAATATTTTGTTTTATACTAGAAAAAAAATAATTTACGTTTACCTAAAAATGTTAATGCTTGTGTCAATTACTTTTGCATGCAAGTTAATTAAACAACGAACGCTTTCCTGGAGTTCTGGCAGTTTTTATTCATGTATAGATGTAGGTTTTTTTTAGTAAGTTAATGGTAAATAGTTGAAAAATAACTATAAATATTTGTTTCTTTTCATTGACAACTGTTTGTTTGCATTTGGATTATTGTCTGGTGTTAATTTAGTTTTGTTTACATTTTCGTTGCGATTATCCTCATTATGCTTAGCTATCTTATGGCTTAAATTAAAATTCCTTTTATCAAGGAAAATTTTCTGCACTGTATTAGGTATTCTCAAATGGGTACAACTAAGTCTTTGCCTGATATATTTTATTCGAGTTATCGTTTATAAATTCCGAACATCACTTCTGACTAGCATTAAATGTTCACCATCAGTGTACAGCAAGTAACAAAAGGGAGATGTGCAGGTCCTTACTGGTAAATTATTTATAGACTATTCCCAGATTAGGTATCTATGCAAGGCCTTGAGAAAGCAACTCTCGATTACCTTCAAGCTTTCAGCACTCTTGTATCCTCGCATTAAAGGTGTTCTGTACCAGCAAGTTGATCAATAAGGCTCATGTGCAACACGTAGGTATATTTATTGTCAAGACGTTTCGTCTGCGCAGCAGGCGTTTATAAACTAATTAATACGTGACTTATATATTGGATACAGTGAAGGAGGAAAGATAATATAAATTATACACATTATGCAACATTTGGGTATCTTTATTGAGGAAACGTTTCGCCGCACAGTGGCTTCATCAGTCCAATACAAATGTTGCATATGTGTCTAATTTATAACTTGTCGGTTTTCTGAACCATTCATCTACAGGAAAGATAATTTTGAGATATACATTCCCTCAGTCTTGGTAAGTCCCCTCAACCTTGCTAGGTCCCTCAGTCTTGGTAAGTCCCCTCAACCTTGCTAGGTCCCTCAGTCTTGGTAAGTCCCCTCAACCTTGCTAGGTCCCTCAGTCTTGGTAAGTCCCCTCAACCTTGCTAGGTCCTTCAGTCTTGGTAAGTCCCCTCAACCTTGCTAGGTCCCTCAGTCTTGGTAAGTCCCCTCAACCTTGCTAGGTCCCTCAGTCTTGGTAAGTCCCCTCAACCTTGCTAGGTCCCTCAGTCTTGGTAAGTCCCCTCAACCTTGCTAGGTCCCTCAGTCTTGGTAAGTCCCCTCAACCTTGCTAGGTCCCTCAGTCTTGGTAAGTCCCCTCAACCTTGCTAGGTCTCTCAGTCTTGGTAAGTCCCCTCAACCTTGCTAGGTCCCTCAGTCTTGGTAAGTCCCTCAACCTTGCTAGGTTCCTCAGTCTTGGTAAGTCCCTCAACCTTGCTAGGTCCCTCAGTCTTGGTAAGTCCCCTCAACCTTGCTAGGTCCCTCAGTCTTGGTAAGTCCCTCAACCTTGCTAGGTCCCTCAGTCTTGGTAAGTCCCCTCAACCTTGCTAGGTCCCTCAGTCTTGGTAAGTCCCCTCAACCTTGCTAGGTCCCTCAGTCTTGATAAGTCCCCTCAACCTCGCTAGGTCCCTCCGTCTTGGTAAGTCCCCTCAACCTTGCTAGGTCCCTCAGTCTTAGTAAGTCCCCTCAACCTCGCTAGGTCCCTCAGTCTTGGTAAGTCCCCTCAACCTTGCTAGGTCCCTCAGTCTTGGTAAGTCCCCTCAACCTTGCTAGGTCCCTCAGTCTTGGTAAGTCCCCTCAACCTTGCTAGGTCCCTCAGTCTTGGTAAGTCCCCTCAACCTCGCTAGGTCCCTCAGTCTTGGTAAGTCCCCTCAACCTTGCTAGGTCCCTCAGTCTTGGTAAGTCCCCTCAACCTCGCTAGGTCCCTCAGCCTTTGTAAGTCCCCTCAACCTTGCTAGGTCCCTCAGTCTTGGTAAGTCCCCTCAACCTTGCTAGGTCCCTCAGTTTTGGTAAGTCCCCTCAACCTTGTTAGGTCCCTCAGTTTTGGTAAGCCCCCTCAACCTTGCTAGGTCCCTCAGTCTTGGTAAGTCCCCTCAACCTTGCTAGGTCCCTCAGTTTTGGTAAGTTCCTCAACCTTGCTAGGTCCCTCTGTCTTGGTAAGTCCCTCAACCTTGCTAGGTCCCTCAGTCTTGGTAAGTCCCCTCAACCTTGCTAGGTCCCTCAGTTTTGGTAAGTCCTCTCAACCTTGCTAGGTCCCTCACTCTTGGTAAGTCCCCTCAACCTCGCTAGGTCCCTCAGTCTTGGTAAGTCCCCTCAACCTTGCTAGGTCCCTCAGTCTTGGTAAGTCCCCTCAACCTTGCTAGGTCCCTCAGTCTTGGTAAGTCCCCTCAACCTGGCTAGGTCCCTCAGTCTTGGTAAGTCCCCTCAACCTTGCTAGGTCCCTCAGTCTTGGTAAATCCCCTCAACCTTGCTAGGTCTCTCAGTCTTGGTAAGTCCCCTCAACCTTGCTAGGTCCCTCAGTCTTGGTAAGTCCCCTCAACCTTGCTAGGTCCCTCAGTCTTGGTAAGTCCCCTCAACCTTGCTAGGTCCCTCAGTCTTGGTAAGTCCCCTCAACCTCGCTAGGTCCCTCAGTCTTGGTAAGTCCCCTCAGCCTTGCTAGGTCCCTCAGTCATGGTAAGTCCCCTCAACCTCACTAGGTCCCTCAGTCTTGGTAAGTCCCCTCAACCTCGCTAGGTCCCTCAGTCTTGGTAAGTCCCCTCAACCTTGCTAGGTCCCTCAGTCTTGGTAAGTCCCCTCAACCTCGCTAGGTCCCTCAGTCTTGGTAAGTCCCCACAACCTCGCTAGGTCCCTCAGTCTTGGTGTGTCCCCTCAACCTCGCTAGATCCCTCTGTCTTGGTAAGTCCCCTCAACCTCGCTAGGTCCCTCAGTCTTGGTAAGTCCCGTCAACCTCGCTAGGTCCATCAGTCTTGGTAAGTCCCCTCAACCTCGCTAGGTCCCTCAGTCGTGGTAAGTCCCCTCAACCTCGCTAGGTCCCTCAGTCTTGGTAAGTCCCCTCAACCTCGCTAGGTCCCTTAGTCTTGGTAAGTCCCTCAACCTTGCTAGGTCCCTCAGCCTTGATAAGTCCCTCAGCCTAAATAGGTCCCTCAGCCTAGATAGGTCCCTTAGCCTAGATAGGTCCCTCAGCCTTGATAGGTCCCTCAGCTTTGATAGATCCCTCACCCTCGGTAAGTCCCTAAACTTTGATAGGTCTCTTAGTATTGATAGAGTCCAAAATAAATAAATGGCAAGACGCCATTTGCCCTTTCTGAGAGGGCTGAAGGGGGCCGAATACCCTATCCCCCTTGGAGAAAATTTTTCCACAGCCCTCATGGGCTGTGTTGTAAAGTCGCAGCTAAGATAATCCATCACAGGGAAGCACTTCATGAGCTTCTCAAATCACAAGATACCCTTCAAGCTATTGTAGAAGGCCAGTGCAAGCCTACATCAAGTGACATAAGCTGCTTAGCTGATGGTGACACTATTGACGAAGACTGGAAGTCCCACATTGAGCTCAACTCAGAGGTAAATAACTGGTGGAATTCAGTCATCGATAAGGTTCCACAGATAGACAGAGCTCAAAACAATACATTTGGGAATTCTAACACAATTCCTCTGACCACCATAGAGGAAACAGATCGTCTTTCCAGCAACGAAGCAAGCCTTGGATCTGGAAATCCTCCTACACCAGACATCACTGCTTCAGCACCTGCCAGTACACTAGACAGCGCACATATCATCACTGATCCTACAAATGTCAGCTCACCTGCCATCAATACTCCAACATCTGGCAGCAGTGCTTCGTCTGCAAGTACTGAGGCAGGATTTTCTCCACCAGAGATTGGTGCAGTTAATAATCAGGGGACTATCACTGCACCCGAACAGCTGCTGCACCAAAGTACGAACAGTAGGGACACATCTGTCTCAGAACTGTACAGGGGCGTGGAAGAGGACGTGGAAGAGGAAGACATCTACAGCCGTCTCACCCTCCACCAACACAGTCCCAGGAAAACCTTTATCACATACACAGTCATCAGGCTCACCAGCGGCAGAACCTGCGATTTCGTGAGACCTGCGGATAAATCAGCAGCGAAACACAGGAGGTGCAACAAATAGGAGTCCACCCTCCCAGGCACCTAGGCAGTGCTCTCGCTCTCACCGGAGGGGGCGCATCACTAACAACTGCCTCTGTGATACCAGGTGCAATTACTGCCACAAGAGGGGACATCAGGAGGACCAGTGTCGGAAGAAAAGGGAACTTGACAGACAGGACCACCTGTTTAGAGACCTGTTCTTGAAACAAACCAGCAAGATCTCTGAATTGGTGAACACACTCCCACAAAACCCACTCAGCTACTCCTATCTCAGCCCAGCAGGTGGTTTTGTGCCTTATACAAGACCACAGACCTACATCCCAGCAGCTACCTCGGTGCCCTACCTCTCTCATGAGGTAGGGCACCGCCTTACACACCCACTATTTCAAGCTGAACACACATTATGAGGAGCCAATCTATCAGCATCCTGTCGGCCAGCATTAGAGGTTTCATTACCAATTTTGGAGAGCTCACACACAGTATTGTGAACACTTGACGTCTCGACAAGATAGCTGTTGAAACATTTTTGGATAAACACTAGTACCTCTGTACTAGTATGCGCAATGTACAGACCTCAGTGGCAACATGCAGACCCCATCAACTTCCTAATGGAAAATGTGGACTCCCTTTTGCTCCAACACAACTGTCAACATATCATAATTGTTGGTGACCTCAACCAACTTCTTTTACAAAGGAACTTTGATGACCTTGCAGTGTTTGACATGAAAAATTTTGTTGATTTCCCTATTCACATTTCTGCTCCTCTCTTGACCCAATAGTGAGTGATCTGGCAGAAGGTATAGTCACTTGTTAACCCCTCGGCTATGTTGGATCGTCTGACCACAAGGCTGTTTTTTTACAACACTTAAGATCACAACAGAACGAGGTGAGGAGTCCACACGCACAACCTGGCTATGGGAAAGCGGTAATTGACCAGCACTTTGCTCTGAGTTCGCCACCACCGATTGGAATGCTCTTCTCCAAAGGGATGTTGACAACCAAGTGAATGCCTTCATGTTACGGCCCCCTATCTAACAATGGTAGTTAGGTAATTACCTCACCGGCCGGCAGTCAAGGGGTTACGTCATCAGACCTGATGTTTGACTGCCTGGCAGGCGTGACTGACAGTGTCATCGAGACTCTCCCCTAGTCAACACTGGAGAGTCCACCAGCTCACTGATACACTACTGGAGTTCGCCAGGCAGACCTGCTTGAGAGTTGTAGACTTTCGCAGTGTGGTGCTGGTGACAGGTCTACAGTGCTAACGAGACTCCCATATACAACACTGGAGAGTTCACCAGCTCCCTGATACACCTAGGGAGTGTACGAGACTCTCCCATATACACTGCTGGAGAGTGTCAGCGAGACTCTCCCCTATACAACACTGGAGAGTTCACTAGCTCCCTGATACACCTGGGAGTGTTCAACAGACAGACCTGGAGATTGACTCTTCGTGCTGGTGACGGCCTTAGACTATCTACTGGCTTATTCACCGTACCGACTGTGTTCCTGAGACTATGTACCTGAAAATGGACTGTTGTACCTGAACTTATGTACCTGAAAGTGTGTGACACTGGTAAAGGTGGTGTCTTGTGTGACACTGGTAACAGGTGGTGCTTGTGTGACACTGGTAACAGGTGGTGTCTTGTGTGACACTGGTAACAGGTGGTGTCTTGTGTGACACTGGTAACAGGTGGTGTCTTGTGTGACACTGGTAACAGGTGGTGTCTTGTGTGACACTGGTAACAGGTGGTGTCTTGTGTGACACTGGTAACAGGTGGTGTCTTGTGTGACACTGGTAACAGGTGGTGTCTTGTGTGACACTGGTAACAGGTGGTGTCTTGTGTGACACTGGTAACAGGTGGTGTCTTGTGTGACACTGGTAACAGGTGGTGTCTTGTGTGACACTGGTAACAGGTGGTGTCTTGTGTGACACTGGTAACAGGTGGTGTCTTGTGTGACACTGGTAACAGGTGGTGTCTTGTGTGACACTGGTAACAGGTGGTGTCTTGTGTGACACTGGTAACAGGTGGGTGTCTTGTGTGACACTGGTAACAGGTGGTGTCTTGTGTGACACTATGGTGTCAGTATTAGTGGTTAGTCAGATTTGTGACATGGACGACACAGGTTGTCGTGTTTGATGTGTATCAACGCGGTGAAAAGGTATTTGAGATGGTTCATGATGCAAGGAAGGTGTCTTATGGGCACAGAGAGAAGTGCGTGACACAGAAGGAGCGTGTCGGGTGACAGGGGCGTGTCATGTGACCGAGAGAAGGGTGTCAGGGGACCTGTGAGAGGCGTCCATAAGACAAGAAGTATCATGACAGGTGTGGAGTGTCCTGCGTGACACTAGAAGATGGAGCGTTGACAGCTACACCGAATACTTCAGATTTTACTTGTGACTTTTATCTTGTACTGTGATTTTGTGTAAATAGGTTTTTACACAGATTATTGATAATATGTTTTTATTCAGATTGTATGTTTTTATATAAATATATATTTAATATATAAAAATTGAAATCGATATTTTACTTAGTATCCCAAACAGTCGTTTAATTACAAATGCTTCTTTATTTGTAATACTTCACTAGACACATCCTTAATCTACTACAAGAACACATCCCTCACCGGCAGTATGTGACGAAGCCTACAGATCAGCCTTGGTTTGGCTTTCGTTGTAGAGAGGCTGCTACTGCTAAGTACAAGGCATTTCGAAGGTATAAGAGACATCCTACTACTTATAACAGGAACTTGCACAGGCAAGCCTGTAGGCATATGAGTGAAGTTCAAAAGTGAGCCATCTCTAAATGGGAGGTGGACACAAAAAAAAGAAAGCTAACATCATGTAGAGTAGGCTCCTAAACCTGGTTATCTGCCTGATGAACTTATTCCACCTCTACATCGAGAAGATGGGACCACCTCTACTAGTAGTCAAGAGAAAGCGGACCTCTTAGCCGAACACTTTGCTTCCAAAATGCAAGTTCCTGATCCAGCTAGGGACCCTCCTTGGCTGGCTACAAGAACTGTGTCAAAACTGTCAGTGGTGACAATAAGGCAGGAGGAGGTGCATCTTCTTAAATCGCTTGACCAAGAAAAGGCTGTGGGCCCAGACAATTTGAGCCCAAGATTGCTGAGTAGATGTGCAGACCAGCTAGCAGCGCCTCTAACTCGTATCTTTCAGCACTGCCAAGTAGAGTGTAAATGACCCTCTCTGTGGAAAGAGGCAAATGTAGTCCGTGTTCAGAAGTCAGCAGAAATCAGCGACTACAGACCAGTGTCACTCCTGTCAATCACTGGCAAGTTCCTTGAGACAATAATATTTGTGACCGTCAATATGGTTTCAGGAAAGGGCACTCTGCTGCTGATCTGTTCAAGAGGACATATACAGATGCAGAATAGACAACCCACAGGGAAAAATTCCTGTCCTGTGGCAAAATGAGGACACTAAATGGCACCAGACACTGGATGAATCCAAAGTCAGCTGTGTGGTATCACTGGACATTGCTGGTGCTTTTGACCGAGTGTTGCACCAGGGCATCTTGGCAAAACTGCAAGCACTGGGAGTTGCAGGCTCTACGCTATGTCTCCTCTGTGATTACCTTCATGGTAGATCTCTAAGGGTAGTTCTCAATGTAACAGAATCGGCAAGACATCATATTGGGGCAAGTGCTCCACAGGGAAGTGTGTTTGGGCCATTGTTATGGAATGTCTACTTCCATGACCTTCATCTCATCCCAGAAACCCATGCATATGCAGACGACTGTACTCTGGCATTTACTTATCAATGAAGAGAAATGCCAGCTGCTCTAAGCTACATCAATCATCAGCTAAGAGCTATATCAGCTTAGGGAAACCGATGACAGGTAACATTTGCACCTGAGAAAACACAAATGATGATTGTCTCTAGGCACCACGATGGTAATGCCTGAGCAGTAGTAAGTATGAATGGAAGAGCGTTGGTACCTGGGGGAGAAGTTGATATCCATGGGGTGAAATTTGTCTCCAAACTGACCATAAAGAACCACGTTGAAAATCTTACAAACAAGGCAGCCAGGAATCTTACAGCACTTCGACGTATTTCGCATATGCTTGACAGTAGGGGTTGCAAGATTCTGTATAAGGCACATGTGCAGAAAATTCTCCAGAATGGGGATTCAGCCCTTTCAGCCCCCTTCAGCCCCCTGAAGGACTCAGCCCTCCAGAGGGGCTGATAGCATATCTTGCTTCCACATAAACAGTTTAATTAATTTCGTATGAGGCTAAGAGCGTCAAAAGAAGTCACGCCACCTCGTGTTGCACTAAGTGTTTAGGTGAACACAAGGGAGGCTAATGCTCACTGAAGAAGTGTTTTAAGTTATCTACAAGCATTAGTCGTGAGAGGTGCATTGGTGTTATTTGAGAGCAAAGTTAATGCGTAATTTTTTATCAAGTACTACGTGCTCCTATTAAGAGATGGAGAGAGTAATCAATGTTATTTATCGGAGCTGATGAATTGGAAGTGATGGTTACATGAATGTGGCAGAGATGAATAAAGATAAGTTAAGTGGGAAGAGTTTGAGGTGTGTGCGGAGGAGGTGGATGATGTGGTAAGAGTGAGGGAGAGTAAGACAACAGGAAATATTGGTCTTAAAACTGAGACACTGAAAGCGTGTGGGGATATTATTTTAGAAAGGTCGTTGTATCGAGTTATTATTTGTATTAAAGAAGGAGTGGAAACTGAGAAGAGAAATAAATTTTTTGTTGTTCCTTTATGCAAGAGAAAAAGATTAAGATAATGAATAATTAATAATTTGTTTTCCAACAGAACCTTTTATTAAAATAAATTTTGGAAAAGCATAAATAAAAACTGCAGAGAAAGAAGATGAATTTTGTAAGGAAAATTAACGTGGTTGTATTCTATAATGCAAGTGAGTAAGTCATGAAAAGGCACACTGCCTAATTAATTTTTATTTGTGCAACGTTTTGAACCATTTTGAGGAAACTAAACATTGTTCCAGTGGAACCTAGTTTTGAAACAAGAACCATTTTATTTTTTTTTTTTGTCAGCTGTTTGCCATTCGGATCCATAAATGGGATCAAATTTTAAAAATAATCTTGAATGAATATACAGTTATTTTTATTGTTATTACAGTTTGTGCCCAAAAACATAAAAAAACTAACAAGAGTGAAAAGCTACAATCGGTTAAGGAAGAAATGAGGGAATGTCTGTCCAATATTCCACATAATATCAAAAGGATCTGCCAGTCACACTAAGCTAAAATTTATTACTAAAAATAAGTTACAGAAGACAAGTTAGTTTATACTGTTTATTTTATTGTGATCTATAATACTTTTATTACACTAACTCGCTTGTATATTTCATATTTCGAATATGTGTTTTATGCGCTAGTATGTTTTGTTATTATTATTATTATTATTATTATTATTATTATTATTATTATTATTATTATTATTATTATAAGGCTAAATACTCTTGGGAAGTTGTTCTATTAGAAGAATGACTAGGGGTGCCACAGAAAAAGATACGTAACTTGAGGGTCCTATCACTGAAAAAAAGGTTGAAAACCAATTAGCCTAATGGAATTAATTAGCTACTAATATCGAAAACGCAAAGACAATACATTCATGAACCAGCTGGTCACGCACTGTGAAAGTATAGGTTTAAACTAGATATATCATGCTCTAATGAGAGGAGTTGCCAGATACTCCAGGACCTAATAAGTTATAATGACCAGCAAAGAATACTCGTAGAGCTTAATGTGGGATGACACGAATGAGATGTTGCCTTCGACACTCGCTGTCTTACTCAATCACCCATTAATTCCTCACTAAACCCACCCTAAAACTGCAGGGACCTCATGTACGTATAACAAATGAGGCGATCTGAAATCAACGGATTCCTGATGTTTATTCAGCAGAAGCATAAGAATGATCGGTTGACATCAACGCAATTAGTCAATAATAGTTGTACTGGAAGAACAGTGGGTTGGAATATCTTTAGCAGAACTGGTGGTAACCAGAATCAGAATTACTGGTACTCACAGTTCTGAGAATGGTAATGGAGCAAGATGAATCTGTGATAAAACAGTGTTAATTTATTAGTGGTAGCTGTAGCTCACGTCTTTTATCAAGTTGTATCCGTCTTGTAAATTCCATGTCGTTTCTCGGTTTGCTATAGCATATCTGTTCTTTTTTTTTTTTTTTTTTTTTTTTTGCGCAGGGGAGGTTTCCTTTGCTTTTCTCTCCGTGTCTCATACACGTAGATAATACACAGACTGGTTCGGTGTTCATTTCCAACTCCTCTGGTATCTGTCTTTTCTATGTAGTCATTATTGTTTATATGTTAACTTTATTTTTTGGAGCGATATTTAACAGCATATTATATTACTTATAGAACATGATCATCTTTTCAAAGTGGGGTTGTCTAGATTAAGCTTAATTTTTCTAATTTAGTTCTAGAATATACTGCGTCAAATATTAACGATAAATAAAAAAATATTGTCATTACATTATAGAAATATGATGACTTTTAAAATTAAATAATTTAAAATAACTTGATCTTATCATGGTCACTTTTCATCAATAGTCCCTTTTGTATATTACAGAGTTTGTTATTGACTATGTCAAACTGATTTTTCTAACGAGTATTACTAGTGGGTTTTATGCACCGAGTGCATTGGATTTCTTCCCGCTATACATATATTGGATTTTTTCATCTAAGTCAACATTATTAGTGTTTTGGTTATATTTACTCTAGCTTTTAATGTTTCTATTACCAATATTGTTAATTCTTATTGTACATCATCTGTTCATTGAGCAATTTTAGTAAATTCAACATCATTAACAAGATTTAGTTGAAAATTTAGACAAACTGTATCAGATTTCTATTCGTTTATTGTGTTCCTTAAGTCTTTATGAATCTACTCCACCTATATTCGGTTTGGTTTAGTCCCGTAACTCGATTGCTAGTGCACTCAACTCTCACTGAGGTCCGTGGTTATTGCTAGTGCACTCAACTCGCACTGAGGTCCGTGGTTATTGCTAGTGCACTCAACTCGCACTGAGGTCCGTGGTTATTGCTAGTGCACTCAACTCGCACTGAGGTCCGTGGTTATTGCTAGTGCACTCAACTCTCACTGAGGTCCGTGGTTATTGCTAGTGCACTCAACTCTCACTGAGGTCCGTGGTTATTTTTTTTTTTTATATTTTATTAATCAAAACAGTGACAATACAAATTGAAACATAACGATACAACACCAAATACTTCATAATTCAAAACAATATAATTATCTTAAGACTACTGTATTAAAATAACCTAAGGTTGTCATCAAACTAAACAAAAAAGAAACCACCTAAATATGTAAGTGCCATGATGCGGACACTTACCCTACAGAAATATGAATACATTGGACAATATGTACATAAACACTGAACACAGCTGCCTGCATAATAAATAAAAACAAATACAATACTTGTGGCATATGTACAATCACCTAACAATTATAACATCATTCATGTTTTTATTATTATAATACTATGGCATCAAACCATGTTAATAACCCATTAAGGACATCTCAATGCTAACGATACTAATCACAATTAAGACAAACAATATACGGTTCACAGCTTTCACCATCAACCTAAATAGAAAACTAAACGTAACAATGTAGGATCCGTGAAGCTTTACCCTACACCGTATATAAACAACAAATTAAACATGTTATGGCACACCTGTAACCTGACGTCCAATGGACTGAGACACGCACATTCACGCCAATTCACGCTGAGGCCAAAATAGCACAAAACACGCTCTTGAGTACAAAAACACCCAACCTTACCCTAAACACCTTTCTTCCCTAGTACTCCAACCTATAACCATTAAGCCAGTAATTACGTGCGACCAACAAAGGTACAACATAATGATCGTCCTAAGTCGCATAAGTCCAAGACCTGTTTAGACATGTGATTGCAAAAACTTGCATCATCACCACACAATACAATATATGTCCACCTGTCCTCCTACCACTGTCTGCTGGACGACACGTGTTGACGCCCTATCAGGTGACACCGGAGAGAAAGTACATAACCCTAGCTATGTCACCCGCCGTCACCCCCCCTGTCCCGACACTCCTGACCATACCCCCCTTTTCCGACCAGCCCTTTAATGAGGTACCTCCCCCCCCCCCTCACTCCCCAACAGAATACCTATAGTCAAGTCCCTATAACCCTGAGAGAAAGCTTTACACCATGTCCCCGCATATATAACCTGATTTCTACACTTAGACCTATATATACCTGCTGCCAACGCTCGGATACGCTGTGCTCCGGGAGCCTCCC